>OZ007586.1:113996105-114180103 GCA_963931845.1 Maratus michaelseni
GAGTTGAAATTTGAATGAAATACACCGTCAGGAAAAACCGAAGAGTGTGGAAAAAATGATTACAAATAACTCGGCAACTCATTATCCGACCGACTTCATTCTTTATGCAAAATTTATGTTTTTTATTGTCTTTTATATTCACTCCTTAAAATAAACATTTTCAAAAATTTAATATACCTTTTATCAAAACGAATATTTCGAGAGTACAAAAAAAAATAGTTCTGGATAATCGAGGTTACTGAAATTCAATAAGTTTCTTCCCATTGTGACATACTAAATACCAAATTTCAAGTCTCTATCTCAATTTGTTCGGGAGGTAGAGCGTTTACAGACACACACACAGACGGACGGCAATTTTTTTTTTCTAAAAATATGTTTTTCGGAATCGCCAATGTCTGAAACGTGTAAATCCGTCAAAATTTTGTTTTCGATATTCAAAACGATTACAAGACTTACCCTATACTACGTATGATGGGCAAGTAATTTTGCAATAATAGTTAAATTTACCACCAAAAAGGGGCGCTTCAGTGTTCTTGTTGTTGAGCTGCATTCCGTCTGTACACTGATGCAATAAAGTGTACATACAAGTTTGTAGCTAGGAATAAAAATTCTTAAAGTGACAGCCGTCATTCATGAGAAAATCCTTTAGACGTCGCAAGACACCGGAACTTTGATTTCGGGTTCGGGTAGATTTGCGGGTCAACGATTTTTTTTTTTTTTTTTTTTTTTTTCTTGTGGTGTTCGAGTTGGGTTGTGGGGTGGCGAATTGTTTTTCGGGCTCGGATTGGGTTGCGGGTTTACTTTAAATAGAATTTGCGGATTCGGGTCAGGCATAACTCAAACAGCGCCGGATTCTAGCTTCAGCCTTATGAGACCCTCCCTTTCATATGCCCCTTTTCTCTCAGATTTTAACGAAAAAGAGATCTTGAATTCCATTGCGAAAGAATAGCGCCTGCTTTGCATTTCATTAGGTTTCCCGGTAATGCGTTATGATGAATTATAAAATTTGACGTTGTCATTTCCTAGTCTAACTGTCTTTGGAGCATTAATTAATTTCCTGAATTATTATGAAGCATTCACAGATAAATGAATCTTATTTGGTAGATATCGTTCAAACTAATGATGCAACATGTTTTTGGCAATATGCATTAATTATTTAATATAAAACTATCGGTCGTATTCTCCATTTAGAATTTGCATATATTCATAGGCAGAGAGAGTCTTATGTCTTAGTAAGATCGATATACAAGTCTAATTGAATGATAGTAGTATAGAATTAACAAACGCTGATGAAATAGAATTAACAAACGCTGATGAAATAGAATCACCGAAATTAATTAAGATTTACATTAAAAATTTCAGATTACTCTTAAAGGGTCAAGGGGCGCACAGTGGAGTATTTGAGGCAAATTCTGGGCAAAATTATTTTTCATGGGTTTTAAAGTTAAAACAATTGCTGTTGATTTAATATTAGTAAATACACATTAATGTATGCATTTATTTAAAAAATAAATAAATATAATACAAAGTTTACTTAACTGTTTACTGTTTATAAAAGAGGAAAGTATTTGTTGATAGATTTGTTTTATTTAAAAGTAATGTTTAATTAAATGTGTCTTATTTTACTATATATAAAACTTTAATTATTTATATAAACAATGTATATAATACATAAATAGATATTATTTGCATTTAGTATTTAGCAAAGTTGAGTCTCTATAGTACAGAGATGCTAATTTTTGAGTATCTTTAGTAGATTACTAGGACCTCAAGAACATTTATATATAAAAAGGGCAACTATATGCTGAACATTTTTTTAAATTGGCCTTCAAAACTAAAATCAATACGATTATAATTAAAAAATAGTCCGAGAAACCCTGACACACCTTTAAAAATCTTTCAATAGATTTAAATACTACTTTCAATATATCTAAATATCTAGATTAGAGCTAAAAAGGCTTAAAAATTAACCCATTTTTAATTTTAATTACTTGTTATTGCATTAAAAATAAAGCAATTTAAATAAACATATGAAAATATACATTTAAACGTAATAGCAAAGATTAAACGTAACAAAAAAGAACGTCTTCTCACAAACAAACCTTCATTTCTTCCTAGGCTTGGAGCCGTCGGATATGAATCATACTTTTAAAATACGCATAGATCGACGCACCAGTTAGTCAGCTATTATAAAATATGCTTTTATAACTGATGAGCAAATTTTAATCTTTGCACTTTTGGTCGGTACAAATACTCTGTGGGGCGTTGAAAATGAGCAAAACTATCCGAATTAATGACAACTCCACTAAAAATTTTTTTTCGCTTAACTTTCCTTTAAAGGATTATATCACTTTGTCCGGTTCAAAATTTCGATTTTTTTTTCTGAAAGTACTCTGTATACACACGAAAATCATGTTTTATTACTTATAAATCGATATCGACAGTGAAAAGGCAATTTTAAAGCTACAGGGGTAGGACAGTGGGGGCGAGGCGGCAAAAATCTAGATCGGTATCTAGATTAGAGCTAAAAAGCCTTAAAAATTAACCCATTTTTAATTTTAATTACTTGTTATTGCATTAAAAATAAAGCAATTTAAATAAACATATGAAAATATACATTTAAACGTAATAGCAAAGATTAAACGTAACAAAAAAGAACGTCTTCTCACAAACAAACCTTCATTTCTTCCTAGGCTAGGAGCCGTCGGATATGAATCATACTTTTAAAATACGCATAGATCGACGCACCAGTTAGTCAGCTATTATAAAATATGCTTTTATAACTGATGAGCAAATTTTAATCTTTGCACTTTTGGCCGGTACAAATACTCTGTGGGGCGTTGAAAATGAGCAAAACTATCCGAATTAATGACAACTCCACTAAAAATTTTTTTTCGCTTAACTTTCCTTTAAAGGATAATATCACTTTGTCCGGTTCAAAATTTCGATTTTTTTTTTCTGAAAGTACTCTGTATACACACGAAAATCATGTTTTATTACTTATAAATCGATATCGACAGTGAAAAGGCAATTTTAGAGCTACAGGGGTAGGACAGTGGGGGCGAGGTGGCAAAAATACCCAAAAGTGAATTTTTAATTTAAACGTGGTTCCTTCTGTTCTTTGATAGTTGAAGAATAAAGCGCTGCTTGGAAATTTTCGATTTTATTTTTTTTTAAGAGGGGATGATTTGCAGATTTTTTGCCGGAAAACCAGGGTTTCTACAGCAAGGCACGCCACTGGAAGTAAACAGTATCGAATACTTTAACCCCTTAATCGTCGTGCCCGAGACATTCACGGGCAGCGTAGGTTACGCCTGTTTTATTCAGATTGTTTGATTCCCACCAGTTTTTTAAAATAGTGTTATTGGCTTTATTCTTGCATTATTTTATCTGTTTATTAAATAAGATGAACATTTCTACTTAAAAAACTGGTGGTAATCAAGCAATCTGAATTTTTAAAAAGTAGCCTACACTTAAAGGGCGCGACGATTAAGGGGTTAAACGCATTTCATTCAGCAAAATATTTTCAAAATTGGTGAACACTCTAGCTCTGCCAATTTTCAATCAATCAATTTTATATTTCATAAAAAATATTCATTACATATTTTCTAAAAAAAATACGTAAGATTTTTCCGAAATATTGATATCTCACTTTTCTGTGTAGCTTTAAATAACGAAATTTTCAGTTGAAAATTTAAATTTTATTTTGAATTGGGACTATTTTACTAAAAATGCATATATATATATATATATATATATATATATATATATATTTAAACAGCTACGTACTTTTACTTGCTTTTGGACTAAACATTTTCTTTTGTGTGTGTCATTATTTATCGCCAAGTCTACGATGAGTTATCGTGCCCACTGTATGACATTTTTTCTTCCCTGTCCAATAGCCGTCAAGCTGCCATTGTTTACTTTATCAACTAAAAATAAAAGGCAGTTTTCTATTTTAACATATGTATAATAAATTAGTGTATATGGATTTTTATAAAATGTTCGCATTTCTTAAGCAGAAAAAAAAAATCCCTAAACAGTCTTAATATTCAGAGCGAGTGTTACCAGTTTGCACTCCTTTATTTAGAAATTACGAATTCATACCGCAAATTACGAAAGGAGGATTTTTACTTTATAGAATTGCGAAATGTCTGTCATTAAATAAAGCTAAAATTTATATTCGTAATTTCTGATATGAATTCAAGATTTCTATATAAAAAAGGAGGGCTAAACTTGCAACCCTGTTCAGGGCGTCTAAAAGTTGGTATTCTTTAATGAATAAATCTGTATCACGTTAAATTAGTCTGGAACCGATTAACGTTCTCATTAACTCTAAAATTCTTTTCTTAGGTTTTTAAATTTTATCTATAAATAGTGACTTAAAATATGTCATATGAATAACGTTTATTCTGAACCATTTCAGTTTTTTAGGGAACAGTAATGTTCCTATTTTTCAAAAGTCTGTGTATTCACTTGGGAAGCAGAAAATTATTTTCAGAATGATAAACACTCAAAGGCAATAGTACAGCACAAACTGGAGACAAGTTGCTTTTTTTGCAGAAAACATTTAGTTAATTATAATAGTTAATGATGCCTGTAGAAAAGAATTTATAAATTTGCATATATATATATATATATATATATATGTATGTATATTATATATATTTTTAAAATATATAATTAAAAAATATATATAATAGATATATTTAATCAATGATTTAATCAACAAATCAATGATTCTGAATATTTTAGTATGGGGCATGTTGAAGTATGACTATGGTACACAGAAAAAAATAAAACCCAATTTGGGTCGAAAAATTCTTAGGTATGGGCCCAAATTGGGCCATGCTTGTTTTGGTTACCACTGTGTATCCATTTTGGGCACTGTTAAATACCCATTTTCAAAAAAAAAAAAAAAAAAAAAAAAAAAAATGCGTATTTAACAGTGCCCAAACATGTATACACGGTGGTTTTTTTTTCTTTTTTGAAAATGGGTATTTAACAGTGCCCAAAATGGATACACAGTGGTAACCAAAACAGACATGGCCCAATTTGGGCACATACCTATGAATCTTTCGACCCTAATTGGGTTTTATTTTTTTCTGTGTATGTATAACATTCTATGAAAAACACTTTTTTTCGACCATGCATTGTTTCAAAATTGGCATACGTGTATAAAATGGCTATTGATAAATATTTTATAAATCAGTAAAATTTAAAATGAAGATTTTTTTATTTGAACATCTCTTGTTTCTTTGATGGTTTCAAAATAAAATAAGTGTTAGGTACGAAAATTGAATTTTTTAATATGAAACTTTATTTACTCACATTCAAAATTTTAAACTCAATGTTACCTTTTACTTTTTACTTAAAAAATAATAATTTACGTGTAATTACTTATTCATAGTTTGTTGGAATCCCTTTATCTGCGGTTTATTCTGTCGTTTCAAATAACAGTCCAGATGTCATGAAGAAATGGTTGTTCTGAGCGAATATTGTGTCGGCTGGGATGTCGTTAAGATAGCTCAATTGGAAGAGCATTCGCAATATGATCCAAAGGTTCTAGGTTCGCGTCTCAGCCTGGACACACTTTTGCTCAGATGGGAAAATTACTATTCATTGGAATTTTATTTTCAATTGAATAACTGAAGCAAAACTCTTAAATCCTTTTCTTTATGAAAAATCTTTCAACAATTATTAAGTTATTGATAAAAATTGTATTTAATTTGAGCAATGAATAAAACAACAATTATTGAAATGATTGGTTTGACAAGTATGGTATGAAATTGCATTTTTATTAACATAATCTTTCTAAAAGTCAACATAGTTGAAATATATCACATATTTCATAAGTACAATATAAATTGTACAAATACAAATACAAAATAAATTCCATCTTTACTGTATACTTAACAAAGGATTTCAACACTCGCATCGTAAGAAATAAATGTACTTGTGGTCATATCTTGTAAGGAATATGATTGGTTTTACTGTTAAAGTAACTGGTTCGACAAATATTCAACTTGAGATTCGACAAATGTGGTATAAAAATTGCATTTTCCATTCACAGATTTCGTCTAAAAATCAACATCGTTGAAACTTGTAATATATTTCATAAGTACAAAAAATATTGTCATATTTGCAGTATAATTTGTTGAAGCATTTAATTCACGCATCTTGAAAAATAAATATGTAATCATCTTCTGAAAAAATGATTGATTGGTTTGACAGATATAGTAACTGGTTCGACAAACATTCAGCTAATGATTCGACATATATGGCATAGAATTAGTACATTATGCACTTACATATTGTTCCTAATATCCAACATTGTTGAAATCTGTAACATCAGATTTCAGGACTGTTTCAACACTCGCATCGTAAGAAATAAATGTACTTGTGGTCATATCTTGTAAAGAATATGATTGGTTTTACTGTTAAAGTAACTGGTTCGACAAATATTCAACTTGAGATTCGACAAATGTGGTATAAAAATTGCATTTTCCATTCACAGATTTCGTCTAAAATTCAACATCGCTGAATTTTACAGTCCTAAATAAACAGTACTAGTCCTAAATAAAAAAGTTTTCATCCCTACAAATTCAGCTGCAAATAATGGTATGAAAAATATATAGGCACCAATCGACTAGGAGTAATGTTTACTATTTAATGATATGCATAAATTATCCTTCAAAGGCTGTCTACCTATTAAAACTATTACGAACTTCTAGTTTTCAAATAGTAGCACTCATTTTTTACGCTTATTTTGAGTTCTTTGAAGCAAATAATTCCGGGAAAGGATACAGTTTCTTAATTTTTCTAAAATCTTCATGGAGTTAGAAGGGTTAAAACTTTAATGATGCTATTGTTAAATCCACAACACAAACTTTAATTTGTATCTTCCCTAAAATTCATTCGTTTGAATTTTTTTCTCTAACAGGATACAACTAATGGAATAAACATAACCCAGACACGTTTTGATTCAAATACTCTACGTTATTTTTATTTACCAATGCTATTAATAAATTCAGATTTGAAAAATTATAAATTATGACATACATTAATTTTTACAAATAAATAAATAAATAAAAGAAAAATCAATTGTCATCGAAAACAGGGCTATGCGCATTTACAGGTCATTCTTATAATTAGTTGTTGAGTTACAGAAACATTTTACTTTTCGATGGTCTCAGGGGACCGTCTTCCGTTATCCTATGCATTATGGGAAATAAAATCTTAGCATTACCGGAAAAATTCTACAGACTTTCTTTTTTAATTGACAGTTTATTTTATACGTAGAATTTCTTTAATTTTTTTCTTGTTACTAATTGAATGTTTCCGGTACTTTTCCCTGTAAGATCTTAATACAACTTAAGCTACAAGATGCACAGAAGTCACGTTGGCCTAGAGGTTTATCAAACAGATCTTCCCCATGCGGAGATTAGGCGAATCCTCGCCCCGTTGCTAGGCATCAACCCGTTAAGCTGGGCAAAAGCCTGGCAGATAGGGGCCTGGTCAGCGGTCTAAAAAAATATTACTTTTTTAAATTTATGGACCCCTAATACATATTTTGTACAACTCTATGAATAGTTAAGAAATGGTGCACAAACTATATACTCTTCCGAACTGCTTTGATCAAAGGAACTCAAGTAAAGTGTCAAAATTGGTTGTTACCATTTGAAAAATGGAAGTTAGTGTAACTTTTAATATGTAGATACCCCCCTTCCCGAATCATAATTTATGCATAGCATTAAATAATAGACGTTATTCCCAGTCGATTGATATCCATATCTTTTATTATAGGATTATTTACAGCAGAATTAGTAAGGGTTGAGCACTTTTGTCATGGACTGTACACACACACACACATATACAGTCGAAGCACCTTATAACGAAATCGAAAGTGCTCCATAGATTTGCTCGTTTTAAAGTGCTTTCGTTAAAACGTTATAACGAATTAGTTCGTTATACAGTAAGAAATCCAATTATCCGGGTTAATGTGCTCTGAACGTAATCTGATTCTGCATAAGTCCGGATATTGGAGACAATCATAAAAAAAGTCTGTTTATTTCTTTAAGATCTCTTAAAATAGTTTTTGTCTAAAAAAAAAAAAAAAAAAAGCTAGATCTCATAAATTCATATTAAATTAATGCTTCACAGGAAAAATTACTTTTACTAGAAAGAGTAAAAAGAAGAAAAGCGTTGATTTAAAAAGAAATTTCAAGATAATTATATTTTTACGAATGTTATACGTACAATTCATATCATAAAATTTTTATTTTGTGATTATTGATCTGGATGACTGGATTTCAGATAATTATAGTTCTGTTGTATCATTTTAACGGTGTATGTATAGTATATATTGTTATGCTACACATGAAAAAAAACTGGGCAAATTAAAAAAAATATATATTATTGATTTAATTCTGTTAAAGGAAACTTTTACATACCTATATTGGTTTGAAGAATGAAGTTAACAAGCTCTGCTTTCTTTTCTTTACAGCATTATCTAATAATGTAAGCTCTATTTTGTCAACATACATATTAATTTCATTCGCTAACAAGTTTTTAGTACGCATGTAACACACAATTTTCTGTAAATAGTTGAGTGCATCAGATGATAAAAGTTTCTGGCAAATTTCTACAAATCCTTCTTGCTCACTGACACTGCCATCAGACAACTCATATTTAACTTTTCCTTTTTTTTTTTTTTTTTTTTTTTTTTTTTTTTTTTTTTTGGCGCTATTTTCTTTATTGAACATTATAAGGTATTGATCAAAGTTATAAAGTGATATGCTTTTTCATGCAAAATACTTCCACTAACGGGATTTTTTGGATCTTGCATCTTTACACCATGAAAATAATAATTTCTCCACATCTGCATATTTTGCTGTACGTAAACATTTTAACGATGAGAAAACTGCATTCTTTTCGAAAATTTTAAGAATTTTTTCTCGATCTTTCAATATTGTGCTGAGAGTGCTAATCCTAAATTTTTTCACTACATCGCTTTTTTTTAACATAATTCTGGGAAGCATTTTATAATTTCGACTTTCTTTTCTAAACTCAACCATTTTCTTTTGTCAGACACAGCCAGCGTACAGAGTTTTAAAAATTAACACACCATAAATTTACAGGCAAAGCAAATGTCAATGAAATCAGTCATCGAATAAAAAAGAACATAATACAGTTCTGCTAAGCTGTCGTCTTTCTGTCTGTCTTAAAACACTGCCCTTCCCCCAAATCTCTCCTGGAACTATTGAAAATATGTGATTGGCCGTAGAGAAGAAGATTGAAGGTTATGTCATGGGGGGAAAAACTAGTAATGAAGAAAAAAAATATTTCCCGCGTTAAGTAACAAAAAATTAAACATTCGCTATATCGTTTTTATTGCACTGTTCATGCTCGAATTCTTTTCGTTATATCGTGCTTTTCGTTATAAATATTTCGTTATATCGTTTCGAATTCAGTATCCTTTAACATGCAGACCAACTAAATGGTAATGAAAATTTCGTTATATCGTGCTTTTCGTTATATCGTAATTCGTTATAAAGTGCTTCAACTGTATATGCGTATATGTAGAGGACAGGAGGCAGGAATGGGATAATTTTCATAAAGGCATTTCTTACTTTATATATTCTTCTCAATTTTGTGTACAATTGTGCAATATTTATTATTTGAAAATAAATATACATAGGATAAGATTAAATATTTCAAAATTTTAATATCCACACAATTTGAAAATAGTGAAAATTTTAACCCACTCCTCCCTCAGGGTCGGGTAGAGTGGGACATATGTGAAAAAAAGTGGGAAATACATCAAAGCAGAGGAAAAATATGAGGAATTTGCATTTTAACGAATGATATAATTTCACAGATCTATGCTAAATTAAAACCATGAGTCGGCTTTATTTATTACTATGTGGTATGTAAAATTGACAGCCGAATGATAAAAAACATTCGTAGTTAAAATATATATATATATATATATATTTTTTTTTTCTAGATCAAAAGTAAGTAGTGAATTCTACTTTTAAATCGATTTTGACATTTATTACAAAATACATATAACAAATATTGTTCAACATTACAAAAAGCAGATTTAAAATTAGGAAATTAAATATTTGTATCTTTCTGGGAACACGGAAGAAAATAATGGAACGTGTCCCATACTCCTCTCTTTCTCAGTGTTCCATTCCTCTTTCAGGTAGTATATTTATTAACTGGTTAATCACGTTAAGGTGGTTCTCAGATTACCTGCCACAACAACGCGAAATTTTCTGACACGATTTCCGACTCCTTTCTAAACGTAAAGGCATAAAATTGGCAGGCTTGACTACTGAAGCGATTTAGGATCGAAATGAGTTTTCTATGTTTTTGATAAATAAATTATTTGTCCAGTTATACGCGAAAAGTTGTGACGTGACAACGGGTTTTTCTCTCTTCTCACGCTGTCGTTCTGAAAATTAGGTTAAAAATGCTAACTTTGACTGTATTTTCTGAAAGATCTTCTGCTTTTGTCAAAAAATGAAAAACGCTGTTCGATTTCACAGTTTCTAAATAAGAAGTCTGCCAATATCATGCTTTTCCGAACGAAAATGTGCCAGAAAGTAGCTCCTTTGGATTTGAGAACAGCCTTAATCATTCTGATTTTTAGGATTAATTTAATTAGTGAATTGTCCACAGAGGACGTATGGAATTATGGTAACAGTTTCTTATATTTGTTTTATGTATTTTATAAGTGCCAAAATCAATTTCAAGATAGAATTAAATTGATTTGAAAAAATAAGTCTTTCCTAGTACAGATGTTTAAAACCTTGAAACTGTAAAACTTCTAGCATATATAAATACGTTTATATAAGTCTCTCATCTTGTGTGAAATGAAAATAATTAAAAGTGTTTAGTTTAAAAACTTTTAGTGTTGCCCACTCCTGCCACTCCAGCTTTTAAACCTACAACCTTGTGCAATAAATATTCTTATTTGGTTAACTTCTGATGCGAAGTTGTTAAGGAGCTGCAAAACAAACTTTGACATTTGAATTGATGTGCCGAACGGATGTGTATGACAATCAAGCAGACGAAATTCCTATACGGCGATCAATCTTTGTTTAATTTAACCGAAAATAGATGTGAACTTGAGATCGAATGCATGTTATTCAGAGCCTATATTAACAGGGCTAGATTGAAAGTTTAAAATATTCTGAAAATCCAACGTATAGGCTTCCACTTTTATGCATACCTTTTTATATTTCTTTTTATTTATATATCATTAACAAATTTAAATAAAACATAATTTGGAGGAAAAAAAAGAAGATGTATGAATGCTAAGGAGTCAATTTTTCTTCTTCTACAGGGTGTTTAGTCGCTATGGCATCACACTGGGAGAGGTATAGGTTAAACCAAACAATTTTTGCATAGAAAACAGGGGTCGCTATTCACTTATTCAGTCAAAAATATAGGGTGTATCACTCCAAGCAGACCCCGGATTTTCGTCCATAACTTTAAGAATAATGAAGATAATGTAACGAAATTTTCAATGGACTTACCTTGCATTGTGTACAATGTAATGACACAGAGAGACGTCACGGAAGTTCACAGTAATTCGGTGATTGATGTTGGACCATGTAAGAAGATGTGGATTGGAAAGTGTGCCTTGTACTAGTATTGTAATCCATTTAAATGTTATAATTGAAAAAAAAAACTACTAAAATTTTAACTTAAAAAATTCTTTATATGTTAAATTAAAAAAACTTCGAGTTGTTCTTTTTTGGATCTGAAAATTGAATTCTCTAGAAAAGGTTCTGTTGCCTGTATCAGTGTAAAGATAGTTAATATGCAACCGGTCCCTGGCCCGGTTATAAAAGGAGAGGTTTCTATTTCTTTTAACTATTGCTTATAAATATTCTGTAAAAATTTCTAACATTTTAATAGTGTTATGGATGTTTTTTCTGTTGAGCCATTAAATTTTTTACCGTGAAGTTTTGATGGGTATTAGCTAGTAAAGCCTAATAGCACCATGAATAAAATGAAACTCTTATTATCGTAATTGTTGCCGTTCTTAGAAAATGAATAATATCTATCAAAGATGTGATCATCACTGTGATGTCGATTTGACCAATTTTATGGCAAATTTCAAATGGCAAGAAATCAGTCACGGAGACTTCACATTGGTGTCCCCGAATGACGGTTACTTAAGAGTTTTATGCGACGAATTAAAGAAGTCACATTTTAGTCAATCTTATGATGGGATCATATGACCATTTGTGACTTCATAGTGACGTCTGTCTGACGTGTGATATGTGTTTTTAGGGTAACTTTGTTTTTATTATCAGTAGTAACAACAAAATTAATTGATAAGGTTTCAAAAAGATTGAAGTAGGTTTTGTAAACATGAAATATGCTTTGAGAGAATAACAAATAGCTTCAATAAAGAAAAAAATGGAAAACTAAATTGGCTCTAAACACAAAAAAAAGAGTTTACTCTTATCCATTCTAAACCTAAATATATTTAAATATTTATTATCATCGTTGTTGTCTTTTGATAGAAAAATTGTATTTTTCTACTGTCAAGATCTCAGAAATGATTTTGATTCACACATTCGAAAAATTTTTTAAACAGAAACCATTCAGACAAATTCTGATTTTTATGGGAAAAGTTTCTTGAATTCTACGGAGATGTCAGAAATACTTTCGAAAATTTCTTCGACATCTAATACTCTCTAAAATGATAAATCCTCTTAACTTTTCCGACGTCCCGGCGCTTATTTTATAGCACTATCGTAAAAGGTGCAATCATGGAAATTTTTCCTGGGCGGCTGCAGTTAAAAATGCAAGAAAAAGCAAAAATTTTCCGTGGATGCCAATCTCTATCCATCTGTAATTTCCTTTGAAACCAGTTGAAGTTATTCCAAAGATGCCAGTAAAATTCGGCGTTATTCTGTTTGCATTTTTTAACGTGAAAAATGTCATTGTAAGATGAAATTTCAAATTGATTCATCTAGATTTTGGAATAAGAAATTACGCTTTGAGTAAAATCTCAAGTGGATTTAAATAAATTGAAAAATATATTTATCTTAACGCTGAAAGAAAAAAATATAAAGTTACTTGCATATATTGTAACACTGAGAAAAATGGCAATTTCAAATCTGAGTAAATCGATGTTTTCATTTTGTTATGAAACTTTTTGTTTCAAATATGACGATCCAATACTTTCAAATCTGAAATACCAGATATACTCAGAATATTGAAACATGGATATACTCAAAATTGAGCACATAGAGGTCAGTTCATACTGATTTTTGAAACATGAACATACTCAAAAATGATTAGAAACAGTTCAAACTCACTTTTGAAACAAGGCAATACTCAAAAATGAGCAAATAGAAGTCAGTTCATACTCATTTTTCAAACATGGACATACTCAAATAGGAGCATATGATGTTTTATTCTTGAGTGTGTGCATTATTTCAGAAAAGAGTATATACTTGTTTCAAACTTGAATAATTTTGATTCGGAGCCATTTTAACTATGCGACATAGTCAGATTTGAGTATTTTTTCCTCAGTTTTGAAAATGTCGTTTTTAGAGTGAATTCGATCGTGTCGCGAACGTCATTACAGTGTCACCGTGTCAATCGTCATCGTGTTTAACTTTTTATAATAAAATGTAAATTATTCTGTTGTCAGGATCCTAGAAACGAATTTTATTTTGGTATATATTTTTTTTTAATGTAAACACAGAAACCATTCAAATAAATTTCAATTTTTATGGGAAAAGTTTCTTGAATTCTACGGAAATGTCAAAAATACTTTAAAAAATGTCTTCGATATTTGACACTCTCTCAAATGACAAATACTTTTATCTTTCAAGTCTTCCAGGCGCCTATTTTGTTGCAATATCGTAAAAAGTGTAATTATGGAAGTTTTGCCTGAGCTGCAGTTAAAAGTGCAAATAAAAGCGAAGTATTTCTTGGAGGCATATTTCTATCCAGATATAATTTGCTTTGCAAACAGCTGAAGTTTTCCCAAAGATGCCAGTAAAATTCGGGGTTATTCTGTTGGATTTTTTAACGTGAAATATGTCATTGTAAGATGGAATTTTAAATTGATTCATCTATATTTTGGAATAATAAATTACTCTTTGAGTAAAATTCAAGTGAATTTAAATAAATTGAAAAATATATTTATCTTAACGCTGGAAGAAAAAAGATAAAGTAACTTGCATATATTGTAATTCGGTTGTGTCGTGCGAACGTCATTACAGCGTTCCGTGTCAATCGTCATCGTGTTTAATTTTTTATAATAAAACTTAAATTATTCTGTTGTCAGGATCCTAGAAACGAATTTTATTGGTATATATCTTTTTAATGTAAAAACGGAAACCATTCAAATAAATTTCGATTTTTATGGGAAAAGTTTCTTGAATTCTACGGAAATGTCAAAAATACTTTCAAAAATTTCTTTGATATTTAACACTCTCTCAAATGGCAAATACTTTTAACTTTCAAGACTTCCAGGCGCTTATTTTGTAGCAATATCGTAAAAAGTGTAATTATAGAAGTTTTGCCTGAGCTGCAGTTAAAAGTGCAAATAAAAGCAAAATATTTCATGGAGGCCAATTTCTATCCAGATATAGTTTGCTTTACAAACAGCTGAAGTTTTTCCAAAGATGCCAGTAAAATTCGGGGTTATTCTGTCTGTACTTTTTAACCTGAAAACTTTCATTTTAAGATAAGGTTCCAAATTGATTCATCTGCTTTTTGGAATCATAAAATAAGTTTTGATTAAAATCCAAGTACGTTTTAATAAATTAAAGAATATAGTTATCTTGAAACTGAAAAAAGAAAAATAAATTAAAAATTAAAAAAGTATTTAAATTAAAAATTAAACATAAATTTAAGTAATTTAAGGTAAAATTTAAAATTGATTCATCTGTATTTTGGAATCGTACCGTAACATGTGCTTTGAGTAAAATTCAAGCAACATTTTTAATATATAGAAAATTATGTTTATCTTAAAACTAAAAAAAAAAAAACTAAAAAAAACTAAAATTAAAATTAAAAATTAAAATAAAAAAGTACGATTTCAAAAAATATATTTATGTTAAAGCTGAAAAAGAAATGAAATTAAAAATTGAAAAATAATTAAAACTTATATATATATATTCCCTGCTTGTAAAATTACGCGAAAGAGTTAAAGATTATATAGAAACAGAGTTGAAACACGTCTGTTTATAATTTTCAAATTGCTATAAAAATAAATTTACAGTTTTTTTCACATTCAAAGAAAAAAAAAAAAATTTCAAAATTTTCTTGCTATAGTTAATATTTTTTCTATTTATATATCTTCTTGAGAAAGCACTATCGTAAAAGGTGCAATTATGGATTTTTCCCCCTTGAGATGCACTTATTTTCTTGTAATTAGAAGCACAATATTTCATAGAACCCAATAGCCATACAGACAAAATTTGTTTTAAAATCGGCTGGAATAAGTTTAAAGATATCAATAAAATCCATGGTTATTCTGATCACATTTTCTAACGGCCAGGAAATACTAAGCAGGAAAGGTTCATGAATTTCCTGAAGATATGATTTTTTCCTCCTGATATATAACACTATCTCAAGTAAAAAATCCTGCAAACTCTCAAAACAAGACCAGAACTACAATTTATGATAGTGCCTGTCGACAATTTGAAAACACTACATCGTAAAAGGCGGAATTATTCATGTTATTATATTCTTCGGGATTGCATTTATTTGCTTGTCAGTACATAAATAAAAACATCCCACTTTTGGGTAATATTTCATTCAAACATCGCCAATATTGGACTCTTTGTCAGTAGAGTGTAGTGTGTAAGGTGTAGTCATGGGTGTAAGTCAGTAGGGTGTAGTCATGGAATTCAAGAAAATTGATAAATGCTATTTTCCAGCAGTAGAAAATATAAACAGAAAAACTTTGAATTTCAATAATATCTTTAAACTGATTCCTGCTAAGTTTAAAGCGAACAATGCTTGTCTGGAGATTATCACCCATGGTATATTTTCCCTCTCTCTGTAATCCAATAAATGAAGCTTATAAGAACAACTAGTCGACTTCTTCTAAGCTTCACTTATTTGATTACAAGTAAAATAAAATATACTGTGGATGATAATCTCCAGATAAAAATTGTTTACTTAAAAACCAAGGAATTAGTTTAAAGGTGTTATTGAAATTCAAAGTTGTTCTATTTATATTTTTCTACTACTGGAAAATATCATTTACCAATTTTCTTGAATTTAATGAAGACAACCATAATATTTTCAAAAACTTCATGACTGTATAATACAGTCACTATCATCTTGACGGCAATTTTATACACCATTATATTAGCTGCCATCCTTCTGGTTTCATTCAAGTCAACTTAAACTAGAAAAAAAAAAGTTAATTAATACCCTCTTAGAAAGAACAAACATTTGATTAAATAATTTTTTTGGTTATTTTTTGTCTTTGAGAGACAAGAAATATGGAATGTTGGCAGTTATGCCACTATCATAAAAGGTTAAAAAAAATCTAAAGTAGCAAATCAATATCGGTAATATTGGTTATATTGATGCAGTAGCGAGCAAATATAGGTTAAATTGAGACCCAAAAATTTTCCAATATTGCATTCATCGTAAAATACCAACATTGATGAAATATAGATGAAATGCTTGAAATGAAGATCCAATTACAGAAATATTGACATTGCTCTGGAAATATTTGCAATAAAATGCATAAAAAAACATCCTGTTTTTCAGGCATTTGTAAAAAACTAATCCATTCATTTCAATCACTTAATATTTTCCACTCAAAGTAAAATAAATAAATAAAGAAAATGATGAAGCACGCAGATAAAAACCCAACGATAATTTTTCTCTCATCTCTTAAAACAAGTGACCTAATTTATGACTCTTAAGTTTCAAGTTTATCATGCAATAGAGATTTATTACCTCGTTATAATCGTTCTCTTCTAATAATGTGAAATATGTTTATAATTTGTTATTTGTGATTATGCCATTATAAACTTATTACAGAACTAAAACATTTAAAAGGACAATTATTCAACGTCAATTTGTTTCAAAGAAATGATGCAACTTTACTCGTAACTTTCCAAACTTTGTGAAAATGAGTCAGTGTATTACTATCCTTCATTCTGTAAAGTCACAGGAAAAAATGTTTCCTGGTGTTAAAATTAATCTAAATGTAAACCTTTTAAAATTTTAAGTAATGTAAAATATAATTTTTAAAATCAATCCAAACGTGAACTTATTTATTCAATGTGAATTGTGCATTAATATAATTTTTTTTTACAAGTCTTATTTCAGCAGTGGTACATCTACACGATTATTCAAGAAGTGATTATAATAAGTTATCAATTATTGGAAATATATAAATCAGTGGATACTACTAAAATTGGATAAACCTTAGAAAAGGTAAGCAATTCCTTTTCTTTCTGCATGTTGAAGACCAGAGTTAATTTTAATTTGAAGAATTTAATATTCTGATGTTACGCGCTTACCTCGTTGGCCTCGCCCCTTCAACAGTGATCATGAGCCTGATGAATATATGAACTCAGAATTTATTCTTAAGGATTAATAATTGACTCTAATTAATAAAAATAATACTCAGCTCTTATGCTAGATTAAAAATTCAAGAAAACATAATTGAATTTAATAAACTATTTAAACTAATAAAACTTTAAAAACTGTATAAACAAGTTCTCCGAGATGGCGACAATAAAGGAAATGCAAATAGTAGATAAATTAAACAATAATAATTATTCTATATGGAAGTTTAAAATTAATATGTTGTTAATTAAGGAAGATTTGTACGAACTCGTAACTCAGGAACCCCCTACACCAATTAACGAAGATTGGAGAAAAAAGGATGCAAAAGCTCGCGCTTTAATAAACCTGAGTATAGACGATACGCAAATAGTTCATGTAAAACATTTAGAAACAGCAAAACAGACATGGGATAGTTTAAAAAATATTCATGAGAGAGCCAATTTGTCCAGTAAATTGTATTTGTTACGAAAATTGTATAGTGCAAAACTTCCCGAAAATGGGAACATGCACAAACACATTACTAATATACTGGAAATAAAAGATAAGCTCTCCGCAATAGGAGAGAACATAACCGACTCGCATTTATCTGCACTTCTATTGTGCTCGTTACCTGCGAGTTATAATACTCTAATAACAGCTCTCGAAGCCCGAAATGAAATTGAATTAACTCCCGAATTCATCAAGAGCAAACTTACTGATGAATTTAATAAACGGGTAGAAAATAGTGAGCAAGTTGAAAACTCACAAAAGGTGTTTAAAACACAAAAGAAATACACTCAAGATTATAAAGGGCAAAACAAATATTGTACCTACTGTAAACAATCAAATCACATTTACAAACAATGCTGGCATCTCAAGAACAGAAACACACAGACCACTACACCTAAAACACAATACAAATACAAAAAGTACACATCGTTGTGTTTTGAAAATACAAAAGGTGATAGTAAAAATAAAATGAATGAATCAAAAACAGATGAACAGGTACAAATAAATAAAAGTGAACATAAAGATGCAGCATTCATAATTGTAAATCCCGCTAATAAAACCTGGTTAATTGACTCAGGAGCGTCTTCGCATATAGCGAACGATAGGGATATATTTACAAAATTCAACGATACTGAAAAAACTACAGTAACAATTGCTAATGGGAATACATTAAATTCTTACGGAACCGGCGAAACACAAATAATGACAAAAACATCTGATGGATGTATAAATAGAATTACACTTAAAAATGTGTTATTTGTTCCACAATTGGAATCAAATTTAATTTCCGTAAGTAAAGCCACAGAACATGGCTACAAAGTATTTTTCGAAAATGAAAAATGCATACTATCGTGCAATGGAAAAATATACTTAGAAGCATTAAAGAAACATAAATTATATCAAGTTGAAACACTAGAAGAAAGTTCTCAAAATAAAATAAACATTGCACATGATTGCAGAAATAAAGATTGCCTCGAAATTTGGCATAAACGCCTTGGCCACAGAAATAATGAAAGTATAAAAGAATTAGTCAAAAATGACTTGGCCAGTGGGATAAAAATAAATAACTGTAATCATAAAACAAACTGTGAAACTTGTATAAAAACAAAGTCAACAAATGCACCGTACTCTAAATCTATCGAAAATAAAACAACAAAAGTATTAGATTTAGTACATACTGATTTATGTGGGCCTTTTAAAACACCCACAATAGGAGGAAAAAATTACTTCCTTACATTCATAGATGACAGTTCTAGATTCACAGTTATTTACTTATTAAAAAGTAAAGATGAAGTTTATGAAAAAATAAAAGACTATGTACAAATGGTCAAAACCAGACAAGGAAAATATCCGACGGCGATTAGATCGGATAACGGTGGGGAATACATAGGAAATAAAACAGAAGCCTTTCTAAGGGAACATGGTATAAAACATGAATACACAGTTCCATTTTGTCCCAGCCAGAATGGCATTGCTGAGAGAAAAAACAGAAGCTTAATTGAAATGACACGAAGCCTATTATCCGAAGCAAATTTACCTCATAGGTTCTGGGGTGAAGCGATAAATACTGCTAATCACCTCCAAAATAGGCTCCCCACTAAATTGACAAATAAAACGCCATATGAAATTTGGTTCAAAAGAAAACCAAATCTCTATTATTTACGTGTATTTGGCTGTAAAGTATACACTTACATAAACAAACACAAAAGATCTAAACTAGATGACACAGCAGAAGAGGGTATCTTCATGGGCTATGATAATAATACAAAGGGATACCGCGTTTTCACTAAAAATGGTGAAATAATAATTTCCAGATCTGTAAAATTTCTGGAAGAAAAACTGAACAATTTAAACGAGAAAATTAATGATCACGAACAATTAATTGAAGATAAAAAATACATTGAAATAGAAATAGGTGACACACCCTGTACACCTGACGCGCCCAAACAATCAGAAACACATCAACCTCGTAGATCTGAAAGACAAAACAGAGGAGTACCACCTCAAAGATATACTTCCGACAATTTTATTGCTTTAGCAAATGATTGCGATACAACAGAACCTGAAAACTGGAAACAGCTTATCAAAATAAACAATCCACTAGAAAAGAAAAACTGGCTTAAAGCCACTGAAAACGAAATACAATCGTTAATGAAAAATAATACATGGGATCTAGTCGATCCTCCTCTTAATAAAAGAATCATAGGAAGTAGATGGATTTTCAAACGAAAAATTGATAGTTCAGGAAATACACAAAAATATAAAGCACGTTTTGTTGCCAAAGGTTTCAGTCAAAATTATGGGGAAGATTATCAAGAAACATTTTCACCAGTAGCACAACATTGTACCATCAAAACACTTCTTTTAGCAGCAGCTTATAATAATTTGAATGTGCGACATGTAGATATTGACACCGCTTTTCTTCATGGGAACTTAAATGAAGAAATATATATAAATCAACCTGAAGGCTATGTAAATGAACAATTTCCTGAAAAAGTTTGCAAGCTCAAAAAGGCAATCTATGGCCTCAAACAGGCCGCCAGAGCTTGGCATATTAAAATCGCTGAAACACTAGACAACTTGAACTTTATCCAAAGTACAGCAGACACATGTCTTTTCACTAGAAAAGAAAAAGATCATACATCGTATATAATAATATATGTTGATGATATACTCATCGCCAGCAAAGATGAAATAATAGAAGAAATCGTAAATTCTCTAAAACAAGAATACGAATTAAAGGATCTAGGCAATATTAGTAACTATTTAGGTACTCAAATTCAGAAATTACCTAACGGTTATTCTCTGGATCAAAAAATTAAGATTGAAAATTTAGCGAAAAAGTTCAATCTTGAAAACTCCAAACCGTGCAAAACTCCAATGGAACCAGGATATAACAAATTAAATGATGATGATAATTTAATGCCAAATAATATTAAATATCGCCAGGCACTTGGTTCATTGCTTTATATAACAACAATAACTAGACCTGACATTTCAGCAGCAGTAAACATTTTAAGCAGAAGAAATGAGAATCCTCGCGAAAAAGACTGGCAAGCCGTAAAAAGAATAATAAGATATCTATATCATACTAAAGAACTAAAATTAATAATTAACACTAATGAAGAACCAATATTAAAAGTATTCGCTGATGCCGATTGGGCAGGTGATACCAAAACCCGTAGATCAACATCGGGAATATTATATATGTTGGGCAACAACCCAATTCAGTGGACGACGAAAAGGCAAAGTTGCATTGCCTTATCTTCAGCAGAGGCTGAATATGTGTCCGCAGCACATGCTAGCCAAGAAATAATTTGGTTATTGAAGTTACTTGACGATCTAGGCTTTCTACAGCAAAAACCAATCACTTTATATGAAGACAATCAAAGTACCATAAAAATGGTTGAATCAGAAAAATTCACGAAAAGATCAAAGCACATCGACGTCAAATTTAATGCCATTAAACAATATAGCGAAGAAGGCATAATTGAGTTAAGATATCTTCCAACAGAAAAAATGATAGCTGATGCACTTACCAAACCTTTACCCAAGCCTCGATTCATCGAACACAGAAATTCAATGAAAATATTAGTTAATCCCCATGAACGGATTAAGGGGGAAATTGTAAAAAACTAATCCATTCATTTCAATCACTTAATATTTTCCACTCAAAGTAAAATAAATAAATAAAGAAAATGATGAAGCACGCAGATAAAAACCCAACGATAATTTTTCTCTCATCTCTTAAAACAAGTGACCTAATTTATGACTCTTAAGTTTCAAGTTTATCATGCAATAGAGATTTATTACCTCGTTATAATCGTTCTCTTCTAATAATGTGAAATATGTTTATAATTTGTTATTTGTGATTATGCCATTATAAACTTATTACAGAACTAAAACATTTAAAAGGACAATTATTCAACGTCAATTTGTTTCAAAGAAATGATGCAACTTTACTCGTAACTTTCCAAACTTTGTGAAAATGAGTCAGTGTATTACTATCCTTCATTCTGTAAAGTCACAGGAAAAAATGTTTCCTGGTGTTAAAATTAATCTAAATGTAAACCTTTTAAAATTTTAAGTAATGTAAAATATAATTTTTAAAATCAATCCAAACGTGAACTTATTTATTCAATGTGAATTGTGCATTAATATAATTTTTTTTTACAAGTCTTATTTCAGCAGTGGTACATCTACACGATTATTCAAGAAGTGATTATAATAAGTTATCAATTATTGGAAATATATAAATCAGTGGATACTACTAAAATTGGATAAACCTTAGAAAAGGTAAGCAATTCCTTTTCTTTCTGCATGTTGAAGACCAGAGTTAATTTTAATTTGAAGAATTTAATATTCTGATGTTACGCGCTTACCTCGTTGGCCTCGCCCCTTCAACAGCATTCAGCTGAAAAACTGAAAAATAAAATCAATCTATCTTAAATCTAAGAAAATCTTTATTTTTTTTTTTTTATGGTTTGATGCGGGTTTATATTATATGATATGTATATATTATATGAATATTTTTTTTCTTTTTTTTTTTTTTTTACTAAAATTAAACTATACTGCTTCCAAAACACCAAGAAATTACATATTTTAAAAAGAATTAATATAAAGGCACCCTTCCCACAAAGTTTTAATATTTTTATGAGCAAAGTTTTCCGAATTCTGCGGAGATGTCAAAAATACTCTGGAAAATTTCCCCAATATCTAACACTTACTGGAATAATAATTTCTCATAACTCTTAAGACGTCAAGTCGCCGATTTTATAGCACTATCATAAAAGGTGTAATGATGGAAATTTTTTCTGAGCCATAGTATTAACCTCTTTCTACTAAAATCAATAAATTTCACGAATAATCAATGTCGAGTCAGCCATCATTTGTTTTAAGAAACCCAATAAGACAATAGTTATGCAAGAAATGAGAAAATAGAAAATTGAACTAATATTTTTATATCCCCACACAGTCTCTAATTATAGATGTACTTTTATGAAATTTTTACTAGAGTTTAATTAGGATTTTTTACATCTCAATAAACTATGCGAAAAGTGAGAAATTAGTAAATTGAATTAATGTTTCAGCAGCCACACCATCTCTAATTACGAATGTATCGGATGAAGATTTATTGGAATTTAATTTGGAATTTAATTAGTGTTTTAGTAAATCACATGAAAAACTTGGGCACGATGAAAAATGGGCACGAGGAAAATGAGAAGTTCGAAATCTGAAATAGTGATTTGATAGCCACACCATCTCTAATTAAAGATGTACTTTTATGACATTTTTTAATAGAGTTTAATTAGGATTTTTTTGCATCTCAATAAACTGTGCGAACTAATGTTTCATCAACCACACCATCTCTAATTACGCTTGTATTCGATGAAGATTTTATTGGAATTTAATTAGTGCTTTTGTAAATCACATGAAAAACCAACTGGCATGAGGAATCGGAGAAATTTGAAATATTGTTTTAATAGCCACACCATCTCTATTTATATAGGTTTGCGGTTATGAAGTTTTTACAAGATATTAATCAGGTTTTTTAAAACGAAAAAGGGAGAAATTAGAAATTTGAACTAATGTTTTCACAGTTGTAGTATCTCTAATTACGAATATATCTCAATAAAGTTGCAATTTTAGAGATTATTAAGGTTTTTTTTTTTCATTTATTTTAAGAAGTACTTAATTTTATAGTGTAAGGCAGATCCATAATAACTATAAAATTATATATTTTGTTTTTGAGAAATAATATTCTAGCTTATTTTACAAGACATTGCCATTATGTAATAATACAAGATGTTTCATAAGTCAGTTCATATTTCAAATATTGGATTTCTTGTGGCCGAAGCACAAAATAGTTTGTGTTTGAAATATTTCTTGCTACAAAAATTTCGACTAGTTGGCAAGTTTTATGATGAAAACTGTAACTCTGGTAGGATAACTCATTATTTTTTTTTATGATTCTTTGATGTATTAGAATATTTGAACTATTTTATGTATTTTGCCACAAAAAATCCGATTATTTGACAAGACTTATTGTACAAACTGAACTCCGGTACGACAATATGTCATTTTAAAATCAATATTTGTAGCGCGAACTTACTCACGTGTCTCTAACTATTTTTTTTTCTTTTGCCAAAAATATGTCTGACTCTTGGATAAGTCTTATGGTGCCGATACGACAATTTGTTAATTTGTTATGGATTTTTGAAATGTGAAAGGACTTATGGGATATTCTGTACATAAATATGTAAAATAACAAATAATAGGATTCTAAATCTCTAAAAAGTGTATTTAATCTTCACGAGAGTTTTCAAGGAAAGTATATCATTCAGCTTTTAGCAAATGTACTTATAAAATGATATTTTTGAGGATCAAAAATGTAATTTTTAAAATCATTATAAATTACCATAAACTTATAATCTATGTAAATGGATTTTTAGCTTTAAAATAATTATAAATGTGTAATTAAGTCCTCCTAAAATGTTCATAAAGATAACCCATATGTAGAGAAGATATGATATTAAAATATTATATCAAAGCACTAGATTTGATAAGACTTTGAAAATGACCCTTTTCAAAGGGGAAAAAAATTATTTAACTTTTAGAAAGTGTATACTTATTTCTCAAAAGAAATAAACGTAATTTTTAAAATCGTTATTATATATTACCATTAACTTATAATGTACGTAAACGGATTCTTCGCTTTAAAATAATTATAAATGTGTAATTAAGTTCTCCTAAAATGTTTATAAAGATAACCCCTATTTAGAGACGATATTATCATTAAAATATTATCTCAAAGAACTAGGGGGATAAGACTATGTAACTGGTCCTTTTCTATGGTGAACATAAAATTTTTATTATAATATTTTAAATCGTTTATTTTATCTATTTAATGTTATATACTGCACACACACACATATACATATTATATAACATATAATATTGCTATATAATATTCAGATTGATTGCAATAGTTAAACAGAGCATGTGCGGTGGTCAAACTTGGTTTTTATTTACATTATTAGTATTTTTTTCACATTTTATCCATTCTTACTCGCACAGATCGACCGATCGTACAGCCCTGGAAAAAACCCGCATCCATCCCATGCTGTTTTATCCCGAAATTGTCGCAGAGAGATGCGTGAGGCATCGTTCGACTTGGAATTATGACTTTACTTGGATCGTATACTTTTGGAATACGAATGCAATTTTTGAAACAGAGGTCACCACCATATTTAAAATTGTACCAACTTTTATTTTTAAATGGCAAAACCTACTTTTTACACTTTAATTGGGTTCCTTGTATGAAAGCAGATAGGAAAAATATATAGTTCATATAGTTTTACTTAATATACGAGTTATAAAAGAAAATGTTTCAGGGGATTATCCATAAATTTAAAAAAAAAATAAAATTAAGATCTTACAAGGCAACGTACCGGGAACTTTCAATTAGTTACCAGAAATATTATACATTGAAATTCTAAGTTTAAAATAAACTCATTTTATATAAAAGAAAATTCTATAATTTTTTTCCGGCTACTTCTGAGATTTTCTTTTCTGTAGATGCAAATAAAAACAGGGACGGTTCCTTTAGATTATCAAAAACACAATTTTTTTATACATTGAAATATACAATCGAAAACTAGTGACTGGAATGATATATGAAAGCCCATAGCCCTGTTTAGGACGAAATTCATTTTTTTTATGTAAAAATTAATATACTTCATAATGCATATTTTTTTTTGAATAAAAATTTAATACTTTCTATAATGAAAAAAATATTTTTGAAAAAGAAAAACCTGAAATATGCTTCTGTCTATTCACTGTATGTCATTAAAAAAGAAAATTTCAATCATATCATGTTTTTGGGAAGATATAAATTAAAGTTCGTGACGCGCATGTAGCATTAGCATCCTCAAATTTTTGACCTTTTCTAACTCTATGAAAATTTAAGAAAAAGTAATATAAATGATACGTTTTTATGTGACGTTTTGGTTTAAGAAATTCAAAGCGTTAAAAGTAGGCATTGCCATTTGTAAAAATGAAATTTTGTACAATTTTTAATATGTGTAGAAGACCTTTATTTTAACACATTACCGTCGGGAAACGAGAAATCTCGTTTTTATTCCAAAAACGTCATTGACTAAAGGCGTGGTTTGTACCTTATAGAAAATGCATTTATATAACGTTGTCCATATTTTTTAGCTCGTAAGACATTTAAATTAAAATCCGTACATTGAAAGATATTTACTGATGTTTAAACTTGAGAAAACTATCTAAGAAACCAATTATGGAAGGCTTTCCGAAGAGGGAGGAGCTTCTATTGTTTTAACCCTTTAGCGGGCGGTGATCACAAAAAAAGGACACCTAATTTTAATTCCAAAACCGACAAACGGCACCAAGAATACTTAATTATTTTTTTCCTTTTATAAAGTACGGGTAAATAAGCAAGTTTTTATTTTCTAATAAATTCTTTGGTAAATTCTGGTATCAGTCCATAATTTCATCATTTTAAAAACCGACTTACTCCGTGCCGGAAAGGGTTAAAACCCAGATCTTACAAAAACATACCGTCGGTAATGTGTTAAAAGTTGCATTCATATCCAGAAAATAGACGAAATTCCCAGTCTTATGGTGCCTCTTGCGTGTCTGTTAAAAAATTTGGTTATAAAATAGCAGGGGGGGGGGGGGGCGCATTTTCCTCTCATTGATTGTGCTATTTTCATTATGACACACGTTTATGTTTGAGATTTAAGAATTTATGAATCATTAAAATAAGTTTGGTACCTCAATTCGCTCTTTTCATTTGCTATTTTTAAACTGATTTTCACATTTTATATATGTATTCTATACCTAGCAATTGAAGGTATCACTTAGGTTTTAATATATGCAGTGGTGGAAAATATGCGCAGCAGTGGGCTGATTGTCACCACTAAAATTTAAACGTATTCTTCGCTTTATCAAATCTCAGAAATTATGTCATTAAAAAAGGCCAAAAATACTATTAAAATTTAGTGGTGGCAATCGGCCTATTGTTGCGGATAGTTCTTACCACTGTATATGTTTATACGGGGAGTAAAAGTTATAAAACAAAGTTATAAAAGAGTTATAAAACATTAAAATAAAATTGGTACTCCAATTCCCTCATATTTGAAAAAAAAAAAAAAACTTCCTAATTTACGAAATAAATAAAGTTTATTATATTATATTTTTATATACTCATTTTATATATTTTTATATATTTATATAAAATTATATTTATGTAAAATGAATAAATTAGTGGGAAAAAATTATAGAAACTTCGGAAAAAATGCTTTTTTGAGGTTTGATGGATATATTTGATGGAACCACATTACATTTTATTTTAGTAATTCCATAGACGTATATATCAATAGAAAGATGATATAATCAAGAATCTAATGCAATACAGTTTGTTTAATTATTAATAGTTTATCGAAAGTTTACTGCTAAATAATCAGAAAAGGAGCTGTGAAACGTTTAGGTTTATATGAAATAACTTTCTTTCACTTGAGTGCAGTGACTCTTCATGAGTGTTTAGAATGACAGACAAATGTCATTTTGTTTGGAAATGAGTCAATAAACCCTAGGCTAGGATTTCAACTATTGATGGCATGTTTTGAAACTGATAGGAGGACTTTTATCAGTGTTTTAGTTTTATTTCTTTAGAAATCGACCTTTTGCAATAACTTCGTTTATCTATCTGCCTATCATGCAAATTTGTCATAACGATAACGTCCGAAATACTGAACCGATGCAAATCTAATTTAGACAGTGTATTGATCTTGCAAGTATCTTAGACGAGTTCGTTACTCAAGTATCTAGCTTTTATATTTTGTTTTCAGGGTCACACAAAATCAAACATTATGCAAAATTTACCACCACGATAACATTCGAAATACTGTACCAACTCGAATCTAATTGGGACAGTGTATTGATCTTTCAAATATCTTGAATGAATTCGTTAATCAAGTATATTTCTTCGTTTACAGAGACATACAACATTTTTCGATGACAGTTATTGAATGGTTTGGATTATATTAAAGCCTACAGACATTTTTTAGATTGATTTCAACATTTTTTTAAAAGTATTTGATGTAATTGCCTCCCGTCCGTTCAACTACACTTGGTAAGCGTAATTTAAAATTTCCATGCAAATTACCTTTCTCGCCAACACAGCAAACTTAGTGAAACCAATTTGTGTTTAATTTGTATTAAATTTGATGTATTCCGAAAATATGCGAGTCCTTGTAAACGGACAATATACTTGATTATTAACGAATTCATCCAAGATTACTTAAAATAAAAATAAAAAACTAAATAAAAAAATCAACCTACTCTTTCGACTGAACCTAAATGATTTGTTGGTTTGCTATGAAGTTGGTAAAATTTTATGTATCTATTCAATGCGGGAGCTAGTGAAGCTAGTAGCAACGATCAAGCTAGTAAATTAAGAACAAATCGCATTAAAGTATTGAAAAAACTGGTGTGATACTATAAAAGCATAAAAAACTTCTTAATAACACCATAAAATAAGGAATGCGCAAGGCCTTTCGAAAAAACTTTGCCTTTCTTCGTTAGGCGCAAAGAAGACGTACAGCCACTTTGAAGGCAGGAGCAAGACACTTTAGCTGCTGACTTCAAAGTGGTTGCACGTCTTCTTTGCACCTGACGAAGAAAGAAAAAGGTTTTTCGAAACACTTTGCGCATTTCTTATTTTATGGTGTTATTCAGAAATTTTTTATGCTTTTAAGAGCATATCGTAAAGAGTTAACCGGTTACCCAGAAGGCGATGTCTAATAGTACTGTTAAATGAAGAAGGCTACAGTTACGAAGAAATTCTATAAATGTAGGAAATTAACCAAGGGATGTATAAATCGCAAAAAAGGAAAATAAAACAGACTGGTGAAGGTATGAAAAGGCTCATGATAGTAAATGATGATAGAAGAGTACTGAACCTATGTTTAAGCACAGCTGCCAACTGCTACGATTTTTTGTCAGCACTAAATCCAAATAGAAATATTTGCCTTATTTAGTCACTGATATCTGCGATTAAATAAGTCAAAGATTTCCATTATGAATTAGCGAGAAAACGTACAATACTATAATATAAAAATCGTAGCAGTTGGCAACTATAGTTTAGGTAACAGAACAAAGACAATTCAGCTACTGAAGAAGCCTCAGGGTGAGGTGAAAACGTTGGAGAGTAACATTACATGGAAGTATCTATATACCTGCAATGGAATTTTGTGAATTTTTCTAAAGAATAAGAGCACATGATTTGCGAAAATAGAAGAGGTCAGTAGAGGGATTTTAATAACTTTTTTAAAGTTAATATGTATGTAATTGTATTTTATTAGACGTCAGACTAAATTATGTTTTTTAAAAGCGACTAAATTATGTTTTTTAAAAGAGTGCTGATAAATGTATGTTTTTAAAAACAGAATTAATGGTAAGAATTAAAAACACATTTATTTTCTTAAAAAGTGATAAAAACATAAAAAAAAAACACATGCGAGGTTTGACCGAGGTTGACCACATGCCTCTTGAAAATGACAGCGTGTCCGATCGAAAGATCTCGGGGGCATATAATGTAAACTAACATCCTTACATGTGGTTTTTTAATGTTTTTATCACCTTTTAAGAAAATAAATTTGCTTTTAATTTTTATGTAGTGGCCAAGGTGAAAGTTCCATCAAAGCACAATTTTAAAATAGTGGTTTGACTTTAATGAGAATTAAAGGTTTTAGTAGAAGAAAAAAGTACATTTTAAAGTAAAAATAATACGAACAGTTGCTGATATACAAATGTTGTTCTCTCTTCATTGTATGGTAATGTCTGATGGAGAATTGGTATATTAAAATAAATTATAATATAAACTATGAAGTCATCTCAGGATATAGAAAATGAAATGGCACACTGTAATATGAAGTTGAAGCTAAGAACAATTCTGTGCAGAAGGCAGTAGTTTGGTTTAAATGCAATAATTGCACGAAAAAAAATATTTTTATCACTTAAACAAAGGTTGAAGATATTAAACTGGACTAAAATTCATGTTGAGCGGGCAAAGAAAGTGGAACCATGTTATCTGGAGTAATAAGACAAACATTTCCATGTTTCATACTTATGGCATAAAATATAGACGAATCGGAAAAGTTTTGCATTTTGATTGAATTACACTTACTACGAAACAACCAGTTAGTGTTATGATCTGGTGTTGACTGAGATCAAAATGTCAGGGATTCATTTCTGTGATTAACCATTTCCGACATGGTGGGTTAAATTTTGTCCCATTTACTTTTAAATCTGAAATGTCACATCGGCACGAGAATTTTGAAATAATTTTTTTGCTTTTATAATGTACGTGCAGAAAAAAAATCCTTATTTTCAAATAAATTTCTTCATAAATCCTGGTGTTAATCAATCATTTCAACATTTTCGTAACAGAAGTACTTTGTGCCGGAAAGGGTTAATGGGACGTTCTCACTGGTGCCAACCTCTCATTATTATTCCGTAATATGCGGGTTAATTTGACCCAGTTTAACAACGCTCCAAACCAAAAAAAATATTGGATGAATCTTTATTTATTCAATTTCAGGTTTCTACGTAGATTTATTTAATTTCATTTCTTAAAAAAATTTCTGGTGCGAAACGTGTTAAACCTGGGTCAAATTAACCCGCATATTACGGAATATTAATGAGAGGTTGGCACCTATGCGTTCTACTTCTTTGGCATAAACTTCACATGATTTTTACGTTAAGTTACAAAGAAAAGAGATATAACCTTTGGATTATTATCATTGTATTTATTGACATTCTACTTATATATTTAAATTTTTGTGTAAAAAAAAAAAAAAAATGAATAATACGACTTGTGGGATGGGAAGTACCTACAGGGGCGCGCCGATCGGGCGACCATTTTTCTCCAGTCACAAAGTATCGCAAACAAATTTCCTTTCCAAATTATGAAAGCGCACTAAATTTACATATACTAACATTTAGTTAAAAAAAATTGATTTTTGGCAAAATGATGGTCGTTTAAATATAAAAGGTTATTTCCCCGTTTTTCTTTCATTTTTTTTAATCTTGAGCTCTAAAAAATAATTAATCAATGAAAGTTATACTTTTTGGTAGCATAAGCTCCAGCAAAAACGATTAGCTTTCTTTTAAATAAAAGAATGAAAGAATTCGGTCGAATAGTTCTAGAGAAAAATGGTTGCCCAGTTTGAAGAACATGGTGTCGAGAAAAACAAGTTTAAAGTTTTACAGTAGCGTTAACGTTCAACGAGCAAAAAAGATTGTAAGGAATTGGAAAACCGCTTTAGGGTAACAATCTTATCTACACACAACAATACACTACAATCTACACAGTCAAGGAATGCCAAAAATGCCAAATTATAAAAAAAAAAATCGAAAATTTTGATCCAAATATGTAGAACCGCCCCTTAATTGGAATATAAATGCAAAACAATACATAAACGAGATACTGGATCCTAAACTGAAGCTTACCATACATGATCTTTTCCAAGATAATAAATTATTTCTATTTCAATTCAATTCAACTCCATGTCATGTTGCTGCTGTATGAAAAAAGTGGTTTCAAGATAATCACATCCCACAAATGGAAGGGCGTAAGAATAGACCAGACCTTAATTCAGTTAAAATTCTATGGTGACAACTAAAGGAACTTGTTTGTTGGAAGCAACTTTGAAATTATACCTAATTAACAAAAGCAATAACTGAATCTTTGATTTAACATTAAAATAGTTGCAGAACTAAAAAACTTTGTTCACTCCATGAGGAGACGTTTAGAGGCTGCTATAAACGCCAAAAGTTACCCAATTAAGAATTAACTGGTTTTTATATATCTAATTTTCTCCATATGTATTGATACTGAGCAGTGTTTATGTTACTGTAGTGTCAATTTGTATTAAATCACTTTATATATTATATACTTTATGCCTTAAAAAAATAATTGCGTAATGCTGGTATGGTTCTATGTTAAATTTTAAAATTGATTCACATGGCGCAGGAGCCACTTTTATATTTTTATCGATTGTAACTCGCGAGAATTAGTTTAAAAATCCCACTAAAGTCCATCGTTATTGTGTTTGCATTTTGCAACAATCGTTTATCAGAACTTATTAATTTATTCCTTTCTTGAATTTTTTTTTACTCAGTTTTGTAATCAGTAAGTAATTTTTATTGATTATTCTCTCTTAAGAAAATGTAACTTTGTGAACTTTTATTTCATCTCGGTAATTTTACGACTGTCAATTATAAGAAAGAAGGGCGAAAGCTTTCCTTTTTGAACGCAGTTAGGAAAAATTAATTAACTTGAACACTGTAACTATCTTACTTTTAATTAAAGAACTCAGTTAAAACAGTAATATCTTTAGTTAGTTAATTAATTTCCAAAATTCATATGTCGAAGTTTGTTTATATCAGTTAATAAATTCTGAAGAATATTATAGATAAAGCAAAATATTTTTTTTTTTTTATAAATAATTATCCTCTTCCTTTAATTTATTAAATGAATAGAAATGATCAATGCAGTGTAAACAAAAATTACAAATCAATATTTCTAACAAGTATTTGAGTATATTTAGTCGCAAATAAAATAAAATAAAATCATTATTTTTTACAAAGAATAAGAATGGGTAAAGTTTAACCCCTTGTCGTGCCGGATACATTGACGGGCAAAATTTGTGAACAAAGTTTGTCACGCACGGGACCCTCACGGGCTGAACTCCTCATGATCTTAATTATACCTCGCACCTCTTTCTTAAAACAAAAAATATTTTAATGCACTTTAACAGAACTTGCAAGAGATTTATAATAAAAAAATTATATTTTAAGAATAGTGGTGCGAATAGATTATAAAAATAGTTGCCAGTGGCAACAGTGATATTATGATTCATTCAATGATTTTGTCACTCCCGAGATTATTTAAAACCCCTCAATTGTCGCGTCCGATACCTTTACGGACAGTCCTTTGTAAACAATTTTTGTGGCGACCGTGACTCTCACGGTCAGTGTAGGCTACTTTTCTAAAATTGAGATTGTTTGATACCCACTAGTTTTTTAAATAGTGTAATTGGCCTTATTCTCACATTATTTAATCTGTCATTAAAGAAAGCGAATATTTCTACTTCAAAAAAAGTGGTGGAAATCAATCTGAATTTTAAAAAAGTAGCTTGTATACATATAAGATAAGTAAAATTGTGAATTTTTATCCATCCTGAATACTTTAAATTTGAAAAAAAAAAAGAAAAATACACTGTTTCCTTTACTAATTAACTAAGAATTTTATGAATAATAAAATGGGGCAATAAAAAAATCGACGATTTTTAAGGAATTTTTCGAACATTATGCGATGGTTAAGGAGTGAATTGTTTACATTTATGGCATTATTATTTTTTTAAATACTTAATTTAAGTTTTAACAATTTCACATTATACGGTTTATAAATCCCAATACGTATAAGTTTTAATGAATACATATGATATTATGTAAAATTTTGATGTTATGCCTATCAAATATGCGGGTTAAACAAAAGAAAATATTATTTCTGGTACTTACAAGATACGATACTCTAGATGAATACCTAGGGTTTTATATCTAAATGAAATACAATTCCATTTTTCTGATCAGTCAAAAGTAATACCTTCAGGGCCTGATTATCGCACAGGCCAACTAGGCCACAGCCTTGGGCCCTCTGCTGATGGGGGCCCAAAATAAATAATAGAATTTAGACTAATTTCTTTAAAATGCAGTTTTCTGTAATTATTTGTTCAAAAAAAAAAAAAAAAAAAAAAAAAAAAAAAAAAAAAAAAAGGGGTTAACTTGGCAATTGTATCGTAATATCGAATGATACCCGTGATTAACTCGTGATTATGAATATTTGCAACACGACAGCTTGCCGAGAAGTACGCCATAAAATGACAGGGCAGATTAAATTTAAAGTTTTTTCCCCCCAGGACCTGTCTCCGTAACATATGGCCCAATATTAAGAATTGTAATAATTTACAAAACCCAGGTATAATGTAACAACATTCTTTTCAAGGACACTGGTTTCAGCCTTAAAAAAAATCCGAGAAGTTGATTTCGTGAGTTTACAAACTATATCTGATCCTAGAAGAAAAATAATAATGGGTCAATATCTTTATATTTCTATATCTTGGCAGATATTGACATGAAATATTGCATAGATATTGGAGTGTTTGAGTGTTTAAATTTCGCCAATTATGCACCAGTATTGGCAAAGAATATTTTGTCATTTCATTGGCGTTATTTCTAACGTAAATCAATTACTTCTGAAAAGTAGCAATTTAATATAAATATTTATAGAGCAAAGCCAATATTTAACCAATATTGGTTACATTGCAAGTATATCCAAGGAATGCAATATTAGCGAAATATTAGGCCCCGATATAAACAATGTATTTAATACATTTTGCTACTTGGGGAACGTGTCAAAATGTATACTGTTACTAACAGTTGTAAAAAAACTCGTCAAAATAATGAATAGGTTTATTCTCCCAAAACCAGGTTTATTCCCCAAAAACTCAATTTATTCTTGAAAATCCCAATTTATCCCCAGATTTAAGTCGAATCTTTTCCAGTCTTTGCAACTTTAACTGTTCTCAAAGAAAAAAAACTGTCTAAAACAGTCTTCATAAAACATAAGAAGAATATTATAGTTTTTTTTTAATAATAAAAAAGTCAAAATAAAAGAGAAAGTCCATGTATCTGAACATGAACATTTTAAATTTATGAAAGAAAATTCATAAATTTTAAATTTATGAAGTAAATTTCACACATTTTAAATTTATGAAATAAATTTCATATGATTTACAGAGTGCTATACTGATTCATCAACATCAATTTTCCATTCCTTCACAAATGTTTTACTCAGCATCCTACATAAATTCTATCTCAGCAAATATACAGATTCTTGAATGCATAATGCGATTTTCTCGGGCGTTTAAATCTATCAGTGAGTAATATGTGTGCTCATCGCAGTACATCTATTCCAAATATAAATTACTTTGATTCGAGAATTCAGTAGCAAAGATACAAAATCGCGATTTCGCCTGACTATTTTGCGGCGAAAAATGAAGGATATTGATTATATGCTAAGAGTATGTTTAGTAATATTCAATAAATGGAATTATATTTCTTTTTGTGATATTGCCGAGGTTATTTAATGTTTGCATTGTTGAATATAGGATACGTTTCTCATGAAAGTGGTATTTTATTTTAATTTTAGGGGATGTTGAAAAAAAACATTGAAAAGTTTACGCCCCCCCACCCCCACGCAGATTAAAAAAATAATTCTAATTTTAATGCATTTTTGCATTATATCACATGAATTTTGTCATTTGAATTTAGTAAGAAAATAAATGATTTCATGAACACTTACATAACTAAATAGTAAGATTATAAAGTTAAAGTGTTTATACTTTTTTTAGAAAAATTAAAGAGTACTTTAAAAATCATAAATGAAATTTAGTATGGAAGTTCACGAATTTCAATGAATGTTCATGAATGTCAGTTCATAACAAAATTACTAAAGTAATTTTTTTTCTACGTTCTTGTTATATATTCAATTAATGCAACAAGTTTAAATACGTACTTTTAGGCTAAATGCAATTAAAATGATAATGTAATGTTTTCATGAATTTTATATATAGAAATGTCCATATAGTTCAAAAAATGAAAGTAAAATTTCTTAAAATTGTAGGGTGATAATTTTTATAACAATATATTTTTTTATTGCCCTAAAATCTACAGGAAACACACAATGTGTATACAGAAACAGATAGTTCATTAAAATTTGTTGAGCAGTATTGTTTTTTATTACTCATTATTTATGATTCATTATTTATTTTTTATCCTTTAAAATTATTTCTTTCTTATTTTTACAAGGTTCATCATTATAACTTTTAATAGTAGTATGATCCCTTAGAAGTATTATATATCCCAATTAATATTGAAACTTGAAAATTCTTTTGTTTATGCATGTAAAAATAATGCAACTTTTAAACAACATTTATAAAGTGGACATTTTAAATCAAGCTAATTATTTTCGTGGCAATAAAACGGAAAAAAATAGTAACGAGCTACAAAATTTGTTATACTCATAAACTTCTTAATTACGGAGAAAGGTAAATCGTTTTGAACCTGATTTAATATATAGCGGACTCTTTAACCTTTACAGCTCTCTTTAATTGAACTTGAAAGGTGTATGTAATTATCCAAATTATTCGAAATCCCAACATTCGGATTATACAAAATTCGAATTCATACAGTAAAACATCGGTTCACGAAAAAGAAATTCGAGCTAAATTTGATTCGGTTCAGGAACTGAAATTAGGTTTTCGAACATTAAGAGTCTACGCTAGTCATCCGAAGAAACTCGAACGCTAATGTTAAGTCTATGGGAAGGTTCTTGACAAATTTCTCGCTCGCATTTTAATATTTTTAAATGTTTTCTTTTGCATAGGATAGCAGAGGCCGATCCCTAACGTTGTTAGTTTTTACTTTTTCGATTTTGGTTCCAGTTTTGTTTATATAAGGGTACTTTCACTTTCAGAACCGGTTCGAACCGGTTCTGAATGCACCTTTTAAGTACATTAATAAGTATTTTATCTATTGCTAATCTATTGCTATCAGCTACATTTTGGTACGATGATTTGCGGCAGAGTTAATAGGAGTGACTCTTTTTTTCCAGTACTCTAGATCAATATCAATTGTTGCATGTGATTTCGCAACACTTGTTCTAATTCTAACTGATGTTAATCTCTTGTTGATTAATTTCTTGCTAATAACATTCTAACTGATGTTACGAAAAGAAATCTTCATACTGTGAATGGTTTTAAAAAAAATGAGAAAGAGAGAAATAATGCTGAATGTACTATTAAATTCCGAAGTGTTTTTGAAACAGCAAAATTCCCTTTGCGAAATGATTTTATTTTCTTCAAAACAGTATAAAATTGGATTTGATTTAAGACTTTAATTATTTGCTGGAAAATAATGTTTTTTAACAAAAAACAAGATCCATATTCGGGTTCTTTTGTGATATGTACACGTATCTAGTATGAATAAATTTATTTTAGTATTTTATTTTTTTTTAAAATAATGATACGCAAATTATTATAGTAATCAGCATCAAAAACTTCATACTGTAGATGGTTTGATAAAGTTTGAGAAAGAGAGAAATATTCCTCAATGTACTATTAAATTCCGAAGTGGTTTTTAAAACAGCAAAAACTCCCTTTGCGAAATCATTTTATTCTCTTCAAAACAGTATAAAATTGAATTTGGTTCAAGGCTTTAATTATTTGCTGGAAAATGATGTTTTTGAACAAAATACATAAGATCCATATTCGGGTTTTTTGTGATATGTACATATTTTTAGTATTAATAAGTTTATTTTAGTATTTTATTATTTAAAAATAATGATACGCAAATTATTATGGTAATCAGTAGCAAATTTTTCATTGAATGAAGAAAACACATTTTCAATGTCTTCTTTCATTTAAAAATCAGTAACTGACGCAAGATCTTTGTACCAGCTCTGCAAGTTTCTCCAATTACGGCAGAAAAAGCAATGGTTCACTGCTTTTTAAACAATTACTGTTGTTCTTTGTAAGGAAACATCTTTTTTGTGTTCATGGTCTTTACAAAAATTACGCAGACAAATTTTCCATGGCTGAGTAACTGTAATTTATAAATACAATAAATGAAGGGTTCAGATGTAAAACATGATAAATGACATTTTTAAATTTTTTGTGATTTTCAAGGGGAAAAAAAAAACTTAACTGCGTCCTGACATGTATTTAAATGTAAGGTCAACTGGGGTGACTTTGTCTCATTTTATGCTTCTTGTTCGTTTTAAAGATCCAAAATTTATTGAAATTTTCATTTAACAATTTTTAAGTCTTGTTTTCTAGTTTAAGATATCAATTGTAAATTTTAAAATTCAGATTTAGTATTTTTAAATTATTTTTTTTAAAGTGAGACAAAGTCACCTTGGCTGGGGGTGACTTTGTCTCATAAGTAAATAAATCATTGACTAAAGCCTGAAAAAATCTTGTACGAGAATCCAACCCTACTAATATGATAGAATAATAAAACATAATAAACAAATACGTTATTTCGTCATTAAAAAACACAAATTTTGTATGAAAATTAACAGAAAACCGAAATTTTATTAAAAAATTACCGTTATGAAAGACATGTAAAAACAGTTAACAATTGAAATATGGTAAGATTAATATATTTCAAGAAAACAAAATTTTAGATTTATTCACTTATTTCAAGCATTGAAAAAACATTTCTTTTAGATCTTGGAGGGTTATTTTTTTAAGGACCTTTTAGGTTATTCTTTAAAATAGTGATTGGAATTTAATGTTTATGAGTGGTTATTATTTGGCTTAATACATGCTGTAGAAGAACATGTACTGCTTTCTGCAGCGTTTCACCACCATAAGTGTTATAGTTATAACTACCTGCAGGAGTGCATTTATACGTACGAGGCATTATTACACCAGCACCTGTTCAATAAAATAAATATATCTATACTAATACAACGTTTATATTTGCAGTAAATGCTTGCTTGTATGATTATATTTTCAGAAAAATTATAAATAAACTAAATATAAATAAACTAAATTTTTGGTGACTTTGTCCTGAGACAATCTCATTTCAAATTAGCCATTCAAATTGCAGTTATGAATAAAGTCAATGTGAATTTTAAAATAACAAATTAATATATATAAAACTAATTGATTTGTAAAGAATACATATTAAGAAATAAAAAACCTATTTACCAATTTACAGCATCAAGTATAAATAACTTTTCCAATCAAAAGTCTCTCCCAGTAAATTACCACACGAAAAGGTAGACAAAACAACAACAGAAGTGATGCCAAACTCAATTTGTAAAATGCTGAATTGAATAATTTATGTTTAAGCTACTACTGTAATCTATAAAAATTCAACAATACAAATTAGTTTTATTATAACAAATTTTATTTATTACACGTATTGGTGGGACAAAATCACCTCGGGTTGGACAATGTCACCCCAGTTGACGGTACGAGGCTTATTTATTACGCAATAGATGTAATACTGATGAAAGATAAAATTTAAATAAGTGGAACGAGTTTTTGTTATTAAAACAGAAGGATCCGACCTGGGTTTCCCGAGATACAGAAATAGGTGAAAATAATTTTTTTAATTGAAAACTATAATACAGTTTTTATTACATTTACGATAATTTTTTTTAGATTGACCACACAAACAGCACCAAAAGGCATTTTTATACGAAAAATGTCAATTATGTATTCAAATAAAGTTTTCAAATTCCTTTAAAGCAATATTTTCGTATTAGCCGCATGCCGGGAGTTAATAGCCGAAGAAATCGTCCAAGCTAGTTACAGCAGGTATTCTAGTACTGATAATTTCAGTGGTTTAAGCGTGTAATTCAATTACATGTCTGTGAAATTTTTGTTTTATTTATATTATTTTAATATTTTATCTATTTATTGATAAAGTTTTAATTTCGTTACGGAATATTAATCGGAAAGAAATGCTGAACAATTTATATTGTTTTAAGTGCACACGGGTTAATCATTCGTAATCGCTCTGCACGCGACAGATATAGATTTTTTAAAAAATCATGTTTGAAAATTATTTTAAAAAGTCATGTAAATTGAAATACAATTTTCAAGCAAATTACATTTGAACGAACATTTTCCTCCTACTCGACGAGGTAAAAATTAAAATTGTGTTATGTTTAGAATTAAAAAAAAAATGTTGTAAAAGCGATATTTATTGGTCAGTTGCACTGCAGAAGAAAAGTGTTGATTTTACTGTATAATACTGGCATCCCATCTGCCAGTATTATGCCGTAAAATTAACAGTAATAAACAGTAAAATAAGCAGCACTGCCGCGCATGCACGGTAGCGTATTACTGCTTATTTTACTGTTTATTACTGTTAATTTTACGGTATAATACTGGCAGCTGGGATGCCAGTATTATACTGTAAAATCAACACTTTTTTCTGCAGTGTGCAGCCACCGTCAATATGACGTCAGCGTTAATTACGGACATGTTTTTGCTTTATAATATATATTTTGCATAACTAAGTTTTGCATTTTCTCTTTCAGGTAAGGTTTTCTCCTATTTCTGCCTGCTCTATTTTCTCAGTCAGGTAAATTTCTTATTTTACATTTTTGTTGTTTATCTTGTAAATCGAACTAGGCTTCTATTCATTATGTAGCCCTTGTAAGCGTTTTGTTTTCCCCTTTTGATGTACGAAACCCTCAAAACCATTTAAAATCACTAAATTGAGATATAGTTATTTTAATTACTAAAAGATGTAAAATAAAAACATTATAAACAGTAAAATAAGTTTCATTAGACTATTGACATGTTTCGCCTCCATCGGAGCCATTATCAAAACAAATCAGAATATTTTACATTTGCTATTAAGTATAATAGAATTATACAATTACAATTGACAATACATGATTATAATGATGATTTTATAATGATTTTATAATTACAATACTACAATTAAAATTTATATTAAGTATAATAGAAAAACCACAGCCCTGGCAAATTTTTTTAAATGAACCTACTGCTTAAAAACACAAACATAAGTATCTTTAGTCTTACAATTTCCATGATTCTATGATATAAAATACGAATTGTGAAATTCATATTCTGAAAAATGATATCCTATTAATGTTTTAACATAAATAGATTTCTAGAGCCTTCTAACATGTGTATGCAAAATTTCAGCTCATTTTGCCAGTTAGTTTCTTTAGTTATGCTTGAAAGGCAATCAGTTACAACAGTTTGAAAAACGACATATTCATTGAAAAAATGACATCCCATAAAAACTGTTAATAAATTAATGGTGGTCTATTTGATGGAATATTTAATTGATTTACTTAGCGTTTATAAACACTTATAATATATTGAAAGTATCTATTAAACTTGTGTTAAATCTAAAAAAAAAAAAAAAAAAAAGAAAGAAAAAATGCACGGATTTCAATTTTGAGACCATCCCAAAATTAACCCGATTTTCAATACTGAATATCGCGAGAACTATTTAATTGAAAATAACTTCATTTTTTTTGACATTTTAATATTTACTTAAGAGGCTATCTCCATTAAAATTAACACAAACTCTACAATTTGTCGTTCTTAATTTTGACAATAGAAAACGAATTTGTAGGTCGTCAATTTAGCTTAATTACAAATTTTCACCAGGCTTTGATAAATGGTTCTCGAGATATTCAGTATAAAAAATCAGGTAAATTTAGGAATACTGTCCAAAATTGAAATCTGTGCTTATTGCTGAGATTATTTAACACAGCTTTTATTAAAACTTGCTTTAAATAGAATATATCTAAGTTAAAAACAAAAAAACGCTAAGTAAATCAATTAAATATTTCATCAAATAATTGAGACCACTGTTAAAATAAATTATCAACAGTTTTTATGGGATTAGTTATTTTTGCAATGAATATATAGTCCCTCTAACTGATGTGGGTGTTAGGCTTTCAAGCATAACTCAAAAAACAACTTGGCGGAAAGAACTGAAATTTTGTATACGCATGTTAGACATCTCTAGAAATCTATATATTTTAAAATATTTATAGGATATATTTTTTCCCAATATTAATTTTATAATTCATACTTCATACCGCAGAATTGTGTAAATTGCAAGACTAAGATATTTATGTTTGAGTAATTATGTAGTATGTTCACGCAAAAAGTTAGCATGATGAAAATATTTATTTTAGGAGATATAAATAACAATTGTAAAATTTAATTAAACCTTTTAAGACCAAAAATTTAAATAATTTCAATTCCAAAATTTTCGTCCAAATGACGTATAACACGTAATGACGTTTAAACGTAGAATAAAAATATTTTGTCAAAACAAGGCCTTTTTTATTGAAAATTGGAAAATTAGTTCAAATTTTAATATGTGGAGGGCCCCTAAACACTAATTATTGCATAGAAATTAAGAGTCTACACTAGAAACGCGAAGACACTCATAAGCTAATGTTAAACGACTTGCAGTGTTCAAATTTTTAGTTTGCATTTTAATATTTTTAAATGATTTTTTTTCGCATAGGATATATGACGTCGATGTCTAACCAGGTGCTTTCGTAGTTTTTCGATTATGGTTGCAATTTTTTTCCTCCAGATAATATCAGTTTCGAAACCTGTGTCTTCAGAAAAAAAAAAAAAAAGACGAAAGTACCCAGTTAGACATCGACTTCAGACCTCCTATGTAAGAAAACGTTCATTTAAAAATATGAAAATGCAAACGAAAATTTTTAAAAGAACGCTACCATTCATTGGTTTAACATTATCTCGCAAGTTGTCTTTACATTACTAAAGTAGGCACTTAAGAGCCTACATCAGTCATGCGAAAAAACGCGCAAGCTAATGTTAAGTCTATGGGAAGGTTCTTGCGAACCGGTTCCAACCGGTTCCAAAATTGAAAATGTCCACTTATAAAAAAAACTGTAACCAAAATCAAAAAAGTAAAAACTAACAACGTTAGAGATCGACCTCAGCTATCCTATGCAAAACAAATCATTTAAAAATATTAAAATGCGAGAGAGAAATCGCGCAAGAACCTTCCCATAGACTTAACATTAGCTTGAGCGTTTCTTCGCGTGATTAGCGTAGGCTCTTAATAGAAGACGTTATTCCCAATAAATTGACACCCAGTATAATATTTATACGGTGGTTTTCTGCAGAATTAGTGTGTGTGTGTGTGGGGGGGGCAGGGGGGGTGTATACATTTTCCCCTCACGAATGAACAGTTATTAAAGGAGCAGAAAGATGAACTTGAATTTGTTCTTCTCAATACTAACGATAGATTTCCTCGCTATAATTTAGCCAAATGTTGCGTAAATAAAGTTTCGCTGTAAATTGCTGTTTGAGTTTGTTTTTTATATTTATTACCGTTTTTTGATTATAAAAGTGTAATATTGCAGCTTACTTTGACTATTCATTATACAGCTATGATACAACAAAGATACAGAATTAAATTTTAGAAACTTTATCGATAGTTTTGAGATTGGCACTGATAATACTACAGAATTTCTATCGATTTATCAGCGCAGTTATCGATTTTTAAGAAGCAGAAGTCATTAGGCTTGATTCAAAGTCTGCTATTAAATCGTTCGTTTTAGTTCAAAAGCTGTATCTTCGAACATTAAAATAAAGCAACAATATTTTCTCCTGAATGATTAGACGTCATGATTTTGAACTGCACTAGATCAAAAATGTACCGAGCTGTTATTATTTGAATCGACTATATTGTGGCCAATATAGTCCCTATATACAGGTTAGCATAAATAAATGACCGGATTTTAAAAAATTATATTTTCAAAACTATTACACATAAAGTGATATATGAAAATAAAGAAAAACATTCCAAGTTTTTTTCAGTTACAAATGTTCGATGTGTGAACCTTTCGTAGCACGACAAACATCTAATCTGTAATCAAATTCGTTCCAAAAATTTTGCAGTTTTACAATGCAACGGTTCTTAACACAGCACTGATGAGTTCTTTAGTTCTTTGAGTGCTTTCGACAATGGTGGTTCACAAACAAGATCTCAGATGTAACCCCACAAAAAGAAATCACATGACGTATAAGATTCGGGGATATTGATAGTCATGTAAACACGAGTAAACCATCGTTATCTTCACGTCCAATCCAGTGTTGAGCGACGGAAAAAAACTTGGAATGTTTGTCGTTTTTTTCATATATCACTTTTTATAATATGTGGATTGAAAAAATATATTTTTTTAAAATCAAGTCATTCATTTATGCTAACCCCGTACTATTATACCGGGTGCGTCAAAAGTTGGTTACAAGTTAAAAAATTCATAAAAAATTAACCTGTAGGGTTTGTCATGTCGTAGTGACTATGGTATTCAAGATTTATCAAAGGGTAGGACTTTTTGTGACAGTAGAAAAAAAAATATATGCTTCAAAGAGGTCCAAAGTAAGTTAATCTAACCCCATACTGTTATAGTCATAAAAAAATAACCTGTAGAATTTGTCCTATCGTAGTGACTATGGTATTCAAGATTTATCAAAGGGTAGGACTTTTTGTAACAATAGAAAAAAAATATATACTTCAAAGAGATCCAAAGTAAGTTATTCTAAACTCGTACTGTTATACCCGTTGCGTCAAAAGTTGGTTACAAGTTAAAAATTCATAAAAAATTAACCTGTAGGATTTGTCCTATCGTAGTGACTATGGTATTCAAAATTTGTCAAAGGGTAGGACAACAGAGAAAACAATAATAATAGTGACAATAGAAAAACTATATATACTTCAAAGAGATCCAATCTAAGTTATTCTAACCCCGCACCGTTATACTGGGTGCATCAAAAGTTGGTTATAAGTTAAAAATTCATAAAAAATTAAACTGTAGGATTTGTCCTATTGTAGTGACTAAAGTATTCAAGATTTATCAAAGGGTAGGACTTTTTGTGACAATAAAAAAAATATATATATACTTCAAAGATATCCAAAGTAAGTTCAGATTTAAAAACATCCTGAAAATTTAACAAATCGTCGTATCGGAATATGGTTTACACCATGACTTGGTAAATGGTCAATATTTCTGTAATAGAAATTAGTTCAAAGAAAATTTGCACATATAACTGCAGAGAAGAGTACCCGTGCAATCGTTTCATGATATAAAAATGTTAGAAATTGCAAACAAAAAATGGGAGTTTTACGCATACTATTCTTAGCTGCACCATAAAACTTCTCAAAGAGTCAGATCTTTCTTCGCAATTGAAAAATTAGTTCACAGAAATCCAAAGTAAGTTCAGATTTAAAAATGCATTTTTTTAGCAAATTGTCGAAGCGCAGTGCAATTTACATCATAACACTTATCAAAAAGTGGAAGTTTTAGTGGGACAAGAAAATAAATAGTTCAAAGAAGTTTATAAGTCCGTTCGCATTTCAAAATATCATAAAAAATTAACAAACTGTCGTATCGGGGTGCAGATTACATCATAAGCCGCTACCTTAAACAAATACCATATTCACAAGGATAAGTATAAGCAAGTGGTTGGGAATTCTGTAGCAAAAATAAGTTAAGAGAAAATTCGAATTTTTTTTTCTCTTTTGACAAAACAATTTCGACACTTGGACAAGTCATATGGGTTAAACCGCATTCCTATACCAAAATATGCTAATTTTTTTATTGATGCACCCGGTATTGTAGTAATTGATACTTGCAATTGAATTTGATTGATAATGTTGGTGGTTAGATGATTTTTGCCGACTATTTTCACGTCGTCTGTAATACCTTTTGCTTTCCCTAAACCACAGTGATCTGTGAACATCGAAATGAACTAATCGAGAACTTATTTAACCTTTTCAGTGTGAGACCTTAGTAAAATTTCAATCGAAAAATGTCAAGTGTCCAAATTTAGACGAAATTTCGGCATTAGATATTTCATTAACAATTGGTTATTTGGATAATACGGTTTTCACGATTGGACAGTATATTATTAGTATAAAGTGATTGGTATTGGGGATAGGTATGAGGTGATATACAATTTCGCTTCAGTCAATTTAACAATAATTTTTCTTTAACTGGTTCATTGTCACTATGATATATATATATATATATATATATATATATATATATATATATATATATATATATATATATATTATGACGGGAACGGGAGTGGAACATGGTAACCGATATTTTTGAATTTTTACTAATTTTCATGTAAAATTTAACTGCATCTTCACATCCATTTAAAAGCACAAGGTTTATTTAAAACTCCATAGATTGCATCATAATCAAAATAGATTTTAGATAAGTGCAACGAATTTTTGTTATAAAAAAATTTATAACTTTTAAATTAATGACTTTTAAACTGCAAAGACTGCAAAGATTTAATATCCGTGTTACAGTAAGATGGAGAAAATCTTGAATATTATTTTCCGAGCAAATTTCTGTATGACTTTCTGTCTACGTAGGAGTTCATTTTTGTCCTTTGTACAGTATTTAAGGATTAGAATCTTCTCGTGAGATCTTCGCATATTTTCATTGGTGATATTTGATTTCACTTTTTCTCTTTCTGCTGAATTATTTAAAGTAACAATTTTAATCTTTTTTGGTCACTTTGGTGAAAAATTTATATATTTTTAAGTCACTTTGGTGAAAAATTTATATATTTTTAAGTACACGGGCAGCACACCTCTTTCGAGAGATTTTCTAATTTAAGTTGATCAGCACGCTTAGAGAATTCAACGCTTATTGTCTTCTTAGTCTTTAAGCTTTTCTTTTTTTGGATCATTCACCTAATTTAATGAAAGCTGTAACAGTCGAGTTATATTCTATAGAATCTCAAATATTCTTTCATTCGAATCATTCTACTTCTTCCTGAAAATGTATGTTTTTTAGGTTGCCAACCCTGTGCGTACTTCTAACCTCAGTTCAGATTTTAAATAAGAGAAAGAGGCATTTGAAACTTACTTTTTATTTCATCTTCATAAAAAAACATCATTATGAAAAAAGATAATTTTCAATAGAATATAACTTTTATTTATGTGTGTGTGGTAATTTTTGCTGCTCAACGATTTTAAATAGTTGTTTTCGAATCTTTATTTTGATATTTGATGGCCCAATAATAAAATAAACTGAAAATATAAATAATAATGAATGTAGAATAAAGAAAAGCATTTTAGATCGATAAATATTATGTAACTCTTTTTCAAAAATCATGTAATTTTGCAGCTATTAAAAAAACACAAAAGATATAAATAAATTTAACTCGGCTGGAGCTAAGAAAAATAAATTTCCATAAAATATAATTACTTCGATTTTTTTGCAATACGTTAAAGATAATGCAAAATGAAATAAATTCGTCGTTTTTAAACTGTTTTTACAACTATTGATATTACTTTTATAATCCAAATGTCTGAAAAATACACACGTGTGACCGCTTTGTCATCATCGAAAACAATTTTCCTTCAATTTCTGTTCATATTATAAATTTAAATTAAAAAGCAAGACTTAGTAATTTGTAATGCTTATATAACTGTATGGAAAAGTAATATTTGTACAGCCTTCATATTAAAAAGCAAGTATTTTCAACAAAAACACAAATATAAAAGTTTATATTTATTATTATGAAAACAAATTTTGATAAGAAATGGTTAGAAGTTTAACTAAAAGCTTTGAGTTTTGGAGATATAAAAAGGAAAATAATGGGAAACAATTCATTATTTAAAATCATTTTTACAATTATTAAAACTGAATATGTCCTAATCAGGACACTAAAAAAGTCCTTCCGAAACTGTACCGGGAGGAAAAGGTAGCTCTCATAGTTCATGTTTTTAAAAATTCAACTCATTTTAATCAAACACACGAAGCTAAATTGCTTGGAACCCGATTATAGAAGATTCAATCCCGGTTTTCGTTAATACTGAATTTGAATGCGCATTTCAGCATGAGAGTTACAGCATAACAAAAATCAGATTGTTTCAAAATGTCAGCCACCCTAGACTTTCAAACTGCCATATCTCAGCCATTTTTTAAGATAAAGCCAAAACAAAAAATGTTCTGGAATCCTTCTATCACGATCTAACAATTAACGGAAACAACTTTTCAATTTATAATTTTTTATACATTCTTTTTAATAAAAAAAATTAAGTGGTCGCCATTTTAAAACAAGATGGCGCATGAAGCTGGCCAACGAACTCGGTCGAGACCTTGGTATGTTATGTTCAGTACACATGATCAATCACATTCATATCAGTCACATTTTTTAAGATATAGCTAAAAAAAAATGTTCCAGAATCCTTGTATCACGTTTAAACACTTAACAGAAACAATTTTTTTTTATCAACATTTGAACGGAGGGTGGTTTTGAGGTCTGGGGGTCATGTTTGTTGAAAACATATAAAAATTTTGGGAATTGCTTTCCTCTGAACGGCTGCAATAGGAATAGGATTTTTTTGTAATGAAAGCTACCTAAAAGAAAATACATTCTAAAATTTTAGGCGAGAGTTATACACCAGAACGCATTGTACGCTGAGATATACTCTAAAATTTTAGGCGAGAGTTATGCACCAGAACGCATTGTACGCTGGAAAATATGGTATATAAGATTTTGAATGTGAATAGGTGAAATTTTCAAGTAAATAGCTTAGATGTCAATTTCCAATTCTTCTCCACTTTGATTTGCATTATCTAGATGAAAAAATTAGTAAAATTTGTTTTTCGTAAGTGACATATAACATAATTAAACACTAATACAAAAAAGAAAAACGAATTTTTCATCAGGGGCTCCTCCCACCCCTGTTAAGTGCATTTCTTAAATTAATTTACTTCATCTTTATATTCTTCATTTTAAAAACGCGGTTTGGGCTGCGGACTACAGACGCATCTTTTCTTGCCCTCCTTACACTTTTTAATGTCAGTCCCCATGAGATAAAAATAGACTTACAAAAAAGTTATTGCAAAAAAAAAATAATATATATATGAATAAAGACGAATTTTAAATTAAGACTGTTTTTAAATCCAAACTGTAGCTACTTTCTGATACATTTTTTAATTCATTTTTGTTCGCAAACGTATCAAATTGGCAGGTGCTCTTATTCGGAACTATGTAATGGAACTGTTTTTTTTTCATTTTTCGGTAAAGGAAAAGATTGTTCGTAAAATGCTGTCGAAGTGGGCGTTTTGAACTGGATTTGTGGACGCTGCAGCGCAGGAAAAAAAAAACTGTGGTGCTGAGACTCAACTATTGTTTATAACTCAAGGTGTAATTCATTTATCGGAAAATGAAAAAAAACTGTTCGATTACAAATCACTTCAGTAATCATTCTGCAAGTATTATGCTTTTATACTTTTAATCGTTCTAAAATTATTTCAAATGTACGCATATTTTTCTTCCGTTTGTAGATTTCACATTTTGATTAACTTAAATAATTATTTTTAGAAATAACATTTGCGTATTTTCTTTTTTTAGGAATTGCGGTTTTTCATATAAAATATAATACTTTCTTTTATTAGTTTGTCGTTCGTAAGTTCAGAAAATCAAAGAGAAAAAAAAATTCTTTTGTTATATCTTTGCTTCTTTTATTATTAAAAAAAGAGACAGAAAAAAATTGTATTTTTTTAACAAACTTTTTAATAAAATATACTTAAAACAAAAATAATTAATTATCGTTATCAATTTAAAACAATGTAACATAATTTATAAAACATCTTAGCCATCTTAATACGGAATTCCCCTATAAAATCAATAATAACAATAATTATGTAAATTCTGCCAAATTTCAGAAAAAAGAGAAATGTGGCAAACCTGGCTTTTTCTGGGTCTCCGCCTTTTGGAAATAATTCATCTCCGGGTACATCACGTGTGATTGACAGGTCTCTTCTGGTTGAAAGGTTAATTTTTAATAATCAGAGGGCGGGGATCATGGACAATCTAACATTCTTTATTCGCTGATAAGATCAGAACGGGCGGATTTTAATAAATGTGGTATCAAAGTACTAGTATTCAATACATGAATGGAATAGAGTATAGTTGTACAGCCTATGTGTATTGCAATAACGGGATATCTCCAAAATGCGTATAAATCTCTGTTCAATTTAAAAGTATACATTAAATTTATTAAAAAAATAGCAATTATTAATCGCCAATCATAATGAAATGTCAATAAATAAATAATAAACAAAATTAAGGTGGTTCTCAAATAATCTGCTCACAACGCAAAAATTTGACTCAATTTTTGACTCATTTTTAACGCAAAAATCATAAAATTAGCAGGCTTGACTATTGAAGCGATTTGGAATCGAAACGAGTTTCCATTTTTTGATAAATAAATCATTTATCGATTTATAAGCTATTCGGGTCACGTGATGACACGTTTGAAGCACAGGGAATTCGGTTCAAAATGCCGGCTTGGAGAGTATTTTCTGAAAGATCTTCTGCCTTTACCAAAAAATGGAAAACGTGTTTCGATTACATAGTTTCTGAATAAGAACACCTGCCAATTCCATACATTTGCGAACAAAAATGAATTAAAACATGCGACATAAAGTAGCCAGTTTGGATTTGAGAACAGCGTTAAAGAAAAAATTAGGAATGAAACGTTAATAAGTACGGCTCTACATATTGAAATAGTTTGGTTATATCATAAAAATCGGATCTTTGTATGTTGTCTTTTGTTTTGTTTTCGTTCAACTTTAAGTAATTGTTGCAAGGCTCCGTTTATATGCTTGCTAAGAAAGTCTTGCTAAGACAGTCATAACTCTTTCGACTACGTTTGAAGCACAGGGAATTCGGTTCAAAATGCCGGATTTGAGAGTATTTTCGAAAAGATCTTCTGCCTTTACCAAAAAATGGAAAACGTGCTTCGATTACATACTTTCTGAATAAGAACACCTGCCAATTCCATACATTTGCGAACAAAAATGAATTAAAACATATGACATAAAGTAGCCAATTTGGATTTGAAAACAGCGTTAAAGAAAAAAATAGGAATGAAACGTTAATAAGTACGGCTCTAAATATTGAAATAGTTTGGTTATATCATAACAAGAACGAAAAATCATGCGTCAAGCATAGATTATATAGCACTTTCCAACGCTTCCAAAATAATTTTACAAATCATACCGTTTAATAAGCTAAAAGCTAACATCTAAGTAAACAATTTAGAAAACGCATAACATATTTAAAAACATAATTTCAGGAATTTCCAACATATACCATATTTGGAAAAATATCCGAATACTTTTATTCAGCCCTGTATAGGATCTATAGATTTAAATATATACTACATAGGATGATAATTTTAGTTCAGTTAGGAAACGCGTAGCACAGTTTAAAATTCTCCGTCTGGAGTTTGTCAATAAACAGAAATGTGTTCGCGAACTTTTGTGCTGCCCTGTATAGGATCTACAGATTTTATACACACCACGTAATAGACAAAAAGCAAGTTAAAATTAAAATCGCGTTCAATAACTTAAAACGCACTTCCAGGAATTATTGTTAACAGACAGTAGATAATTCTTTTGCGTGTCCCTGTAAATGAACGATGACTGCTATACACACAATATTCCGTAGTAAGTCTCTTGTAATGCACCTTAGTGATCTATATAAATTTCAATGCGTTTAAAATAGTGAAACATTATTTAAATAAACCGCAGACGATTTTTCTCCATAGACGTAATGTAACGGAATTCTTTTGACTGTCCCTGTAAAGTAACTATAAGTGATATGCACACCCTGTTCCATATTAAGCATCTTCTAATGCACCTTAGTGATATATATAAATTTCAATGCGTTTAAAGTAGTGAAACATTAATTTAAATAAACCGCAAATGATTTTTCCCCATAGACCGCAATGTAACGGAATTCTTTTGAGTGTCCCTGTAAAAAAACTATAAGTGCTACACACTTCCGTTGAAATAGGGAACATGCTATAGATAACGACAATAACATATAAAAATTGCAGAGCAATCCGAGCATATTTACGGGAGTTAGAGCACGGACAGACGGCAGACGGCAGACGGCCAGACGGCAGACGGCCAGACGGCAGACGGCCAGACGGCCAGACGGCAGACGGCCAGACGGCCATACAAACCGAAGTCATAAGCACTTTTCAACTAGGTTGGAAAGTGCTAAAAATGGGATTTTTGTGTTTGTCTTTTGTTTTGTTTTCGTTCAATTTTAAGTAATTGTTGCAAGGCTGCGTTTATTTGCTTGCTAAGAAAGTCTTGCTAAGATAGTCATAACTCTTTTGACTGCCCATGCTTTTCCAAAGGTTCTGTGGTCATCAAAAAAGAAAGAGGCGGGTATATGTTTGTCAGCGACGTCTCTTGATGACCTTTGAGTTTTAGACATGCTAGAGAAGTCATACAACATGAAACAGACCGCCTTATCACAAAATAGAGACCGCGTTAGGAAAATGTAGTCTGGGACAACATTAAGAGTCCTGTCCCCTCACACAAAAACACCCACTCACTAATGTTAATCCTATAAGACAGTTACTTTACAATATCTCGTTTGCATTTCAACATTAAAAAAAATGCTGTACCGAAAGTGAAAGTATCCACATAAAAAATAAAATCCGCAAACGAAATCGAAAATGTAAAAATCTGTGGTTATAGAGATTGATCTCAGCTATCCAATGGAAAAAAAAGTTTAAAAATATTGAAATGTAAACGATAAATTGTAAAATAACTGTCCATAGAACTAACATTAGCGAGCGGGTGTTTTCGCGTGAGGGGACAGGACCCTAATACCAACCACCTCAATTTTGCGGAACAGGTGGCGGGCGTGGTCAAGGGGGTACCTTAATTTCAAAACTAAGTGGAACGGTAGTAGGCTCTATTATAGAAGATGCCACCGGAAAAATTTAAAAGCTACACTGTTAAAAAATTGCAACAAACTGTCCAGTCATTTGACCGTTTTTATAGAAAACATTTACATAACCAAAATTTAACTCATTTCTGACCATATTATGATAAGGAAAAAGCTAAATGGCGGTTATGTAACCGTTTTCTGTAAAATCGGTGGAATGATTCGACAGTTAGCTGCAAATTTTTAACAGTGTAAATTAAATAAATTTAAGACACCGATTAGCGTGTTCGGGCGGGCCGGGGCATTTAGGTGGACCATGTTGTCTTCGAGATTATTCCCCGCATTGTGGGCATTTTTGCAGTCAGGTTTTTTTTTTTAAATTACAAATAAAATGTTACGTGTTTCTTTATAAAACCGTTGAATGGATCAAGTTTTAAGAAGCAATTATTTGCTATTTTATCTGAATTTTTAGAATTTCCTTCTTAGAAATATATCAGACATCGAAGCTAATTCTTCAGAAAAGTAATAGAAGCATAAAAACTTTTAATAAAATAGATTTTTATTCCTTCACAATTTTTTTGCAGCATAATATCAGATTGTTTCAAAATCTCAGCCACCCTAGAATTTCAAACTGCCATATCTCAGCCATTTTGTAAGATAAAGTCAAAACAAAAAACGTTCCGCAATCCTTGTATCACGATCTAACACTTAACGGAAACAATTTTTTCCATTTATAATGTTTTTGTACATCTTTTGATTTTTTAAAAAAATATTTTTTTTTAACTTGCCGCCATTTTGAAACAAGATGGTGCATGAAGCTGGCCAACGAACTATCGGTTCATAAATACGAAAGTTGCAGCATAACAAATATCAGATTGTGTCAAAATCTCAGTCCCCCTAGAATTTCAAACTGCTATATCTCAGCCATTTTTTAAGATATAGCCGAAATAAAAAATGTTCCAGAATTCCTGTATCACGTTCTAACACTGAACAGAAACAAATTTTTCAATTTTTAATTTTTTTGAGCATCATTTTGAATTTTTAAAAATTTAAATATTTTTAACTGGCCGCCATTTTGAAACAAGATGGTGGATGAAGCTGGCCAACGAACTCGGTCGAGACTTTGGTATGTCCTATACACACACTCAATCTTAATGGAATCGGTTCATAAATAAACGAGTTACAGCATGACATATATATATATATATATATATATATATATATATAAATCAACATTTGAACAGAAGGTGGTTTGGGGGTCTGGGGGTCATGATCGGTGAAAATATACTAAAATTTTTTGGAATTGCCTTCCTCCGAACGGCTGCAATAGGTAGCTTTTTGTAATGAAAGCCACCTAAAACTATACACACTTGTCTCTCTGTTCACTATTTATAACAATTAGATATCTCGTACTTCCCAAAATAAATATATTTACTTTTGGAAGACAAAACGTTACTTGAAAAATGATTTAAAAGACATGCATTGAACATAACGTTCTAGTTTTGATTAATAAAAAAAAAGGTCATCGCTTGTTTATGGGATGAAAAAAAAGTACCACGTGGATTTACAATGAGTCATTTTTATCATGTGTCCATTTTTTCATGCATATGGTTGCAATTTACAAAATCGACTTTTGGCCAGCCAGATCGGTGAAATATCCCACAGTGCAGCGGTTTCCGAACTTTGTTGTTTTATGCGTGGCCCACTTTAAAGGTTACATAATATGGTGGTGTACAGCGTCTAATATAAGGTATATGGAGCCTTTTTGTACAATAGATCCTAAGGAAAAGAGTTTTGGCACAAAGTATACACACGAGAACGAAAAATAATAGGGTAATACTAATGTGAAAGTTGATTTATCAAAATATTTTTCTTAATTCCGTTAATTTACAATAAAATTCGTAGTTACCAAAAATAAATAAATAAATAAATAAATAAATTAACCCCTAATTTGAAAGATATGATAATAATTTACCAAAATAATTTGATAATAATTTGCCGAAATACAGACCTAGTAACGAACGATATTTTATCAAAAAATAAAACGCAATTAAAAAAGTATTTCTTTCCATCTTTTCTTTAGGATTAATTAACTCCTTAAGTACCACGACGTACCTGCGTACGTCATGAAATATCTATCTGTAATACCAGGACGTTATGTGCGCACGTCCCGGTTGCCAGTTTGGCCTTTTATTAAATTCAAATTTTTGAATTCATACCAGAAAGTTATAGTAGTAATTTGTATTTTATATAATGACAGACTTTTCGTGACTGCTAGAATTTCCGGTATGAATTTTGTATTTTTGACGAAATTTAATATAACTGGTATTCAGCATGCTATCACTAAATTGAATATGGTGCTTAAGGGGTTAAGCTTTTAAGCGATTTGTCCGCCTACCGAATCGTATATGCAAAATATTCCGAAATTTTACAATCAAAATAAGCATATTTTGATCTAGAAAACTTATTTAATAAAATGTGTCTTCTTTCTTTGTTGTACTCAACTGATTTAATTTATTAAGAAAATTTTCCGGTTCGAAATATGTTTCTTTGACATGAACAAAATCGAAAAGTTTGGCAGCTATGTTACGTGCCAGAAGAGTTTGCTTGCTTCATTAGTATTTTCCCCATATTTTTGTCCTTAAACTAGTTTATGATTCTGAAACAGATAACGAAAAAAGAAACAACGAATAATCATACGTTAAACATAGATTATGAAACACTTTGCAACACATTTCTGTATACTGTAACAAAACTTCACAGTTTACTAAGTAAATACGAGGTATATCCACAAAGTAAGTTCCGTTTCTATTTCTATCCGCAGCAGCGTTGCGATCGCAGTTCCAAGCATGCGCTGAAAATGCCGCCGATTGTGAAATCAGATCTGTGATTCGTTTTCTCATTGCAAAGAAAGTTAAACCAAGTGAAATTTATCGGCAAATCTGCGAGGTTTACGGACAAAATGCTATAAGTGATTCAACGGTTAGAAGATGGGTCAGACAGTTTAATGAAGGACTTGATCAAGTGAACGATGAAGAACGAAGTGGACGCCCGTCTTTGGTTACTGATGAACTGGTTCATGCAATTGAAGAGAAGTTTAGGAAACTCCTTGGTGGTCAACACTACACCGATAATGACGAGCTGAAAGAACATGTAACCATATGGTTGAAAACACAGGCGGCAACCTTCTATGAAGAAGGCATACAAAATCTTGTGGCACGCTACGACAAGTGCCTACAAAATTTCGAAAGCTATGTAGAAAAGTAGTTTGACAGTTGTAGATTTTTGTACAATAAATAATTTTTTTGTATCTGTACACGTTTTTTTTATATAACCAAACGGAACTTACTTTGTGGATATACCTCGTAATTTAGAAAACGCATAACACATTTTGAAACCCAATTTTCGCAATTACTACCAATAACAGACCAAAATATACGAATTATTTTCTGCAGCCCTGTATATGATCTATAGATTTGTATATATACTACATAGTCTGCTAAAATTTACTTCAGTTAGGAAATACATGGCACAATTGAAAATTCCCCATCAGCAGGTCTTAAATTGCGCCGGAGCCCGGCTCCGGTGCTTCTCTGCTTTTAGTAAATATTTAAATATTGGTCGGAATTCACCGGAGCCCAGTTCAAGCGCTTCCGAAAAAACGAAGCCTAAATTACCCTTTCCTTTTCCTCCCATATCGAAGTTCATATCGAAATTCGATTCTTCAGCATATAAATATTAATTTTTGAAAATTTCATTCATTTTTTTCATAAAAATGCATAGCTGCGAACTATTCTTTTTTGTGTTAACACTATTTCCGAATCGCAATCCTTACTTTATTTAATCGCAGAATTCTGAATAATTAACATTAATCTGAGTAATTAACATTAAATTAACATCGGAATAGGAACATCGGAATTAATTACATTAAAATTAGACAAAGATTTCTATTCAGCCGGAGTGATAACTAAAAAGTGGAATAATTGACAGCTATATAAATGCAGATAGATATATTTAAAATTTTTATTTTGCTAAAGAAAAATATTGCTTTAAATTTTGCAAATACATATAATGTATGAAATATAAATATGCAGATTGGAGTGACGGGGGGGGGGGGCACGCTACGGTTATTAGTACTGCAGAATATTAGGGCTCCGGTACTTTTTTGTTAGAAATTAAGCCCAGCCCATCAGCAATATCCGTCAATAAACGAAAATGTACGTGAGATCTCTTGAGCAGCCCTGTATAGGATCTATAGAATTTATATACACTAATTAATATGCACCCAAAAATAGTTACATTTAAAAACGCGTACCACAACTGAAAACGAGCTACCAGCAATTATTGTTCATAGACAGTACTGTAACCAAATTATTTTGAGTGTCCCTGTAAATGAACGATATATTCTATGCACACCCTATTCTACAATAAGCATCTCGTAGGGCACCTCAGTGATACGTATCAATTTCAATATGTTTAAAGCTAGTAAATCTGCAGATCAGGAGCCTCAGCGTCAGCTCTAAAAGTCATTGTTTTTTAATCCCACTTTTCATATTATTTAGCATCTTACAATAAGCAGTTTATTTTTTTTTATATTTTTTTATTTTATTTTTATATTTTTATATATTATATTTTTATATTTTATTTTTATATTTTTATATTTTATATATTTATATTTTTATATTTTATTTTTATATTTTTATATTTTATATATTTATATTTTTATATTTTATTTTTATATTTTTATATTTTTATATTTTTATATTTTATATATTTATTTAAAGATGCTTGTGCAATATATCAAATTATATCATCTGTATTAGTGTTACAATAATCCTTAGTCACAAAAGCTATATTAACTTACAACTGCTTGAAACAAATTCGTAGTTATCAAAATTATTTTCAACTGCTAGTTTCAAAAAGAAGGTGATGAAAACTTGAAAAAAGTGAAATAATTAATATTTAACAAAGAATTTTTTTAAACAAAAATAAAACGTAATTTTTAAAAATATTCCTTTCCGCCTCTTGTTATAAGATGCTTGTGTTATATAGCAAATTGCGTAATCTGTATAAGTTTTATAATAATCATTAATCACAAAAGGTTTCTTAAATGATTGTTTTGGAAAAATTCCTGTTTGACTAAAATATTTCAAATTGATATTTACAAAGAAACGATAGTGAAAAAATTTCTAGAAATGAAATGCTAAACCAGAGACGAAACTTAAAAAAAAAAATCTATTCTGTTTAAATATAATTTAATTAGCTCATTAATTTTCTCAAAATTTTATTTTCATTTGCTTCAAAAAATGTACAATTATCCACCTACGGGAATTACATCTAATGTTTCGGCTCTTAAATAAAGATGTAATTTTGTTATTACTTACCCATCCTACGTAGTATAGGGAAAATTTTTATAATCGTCTTGTATATAATTCTTACATAAGTCTTATATAAATCTTGTATATAAGTCTTATATATAAGTCTTGTAATCGTTTTGAAAATAATAAAAAAAAAATTGACGAATTTACACGTTTCAGACACTGGAGGATTCCGAAAAACATATATTTTGAAAAAAAAAAAAAAAATTGCCGTCCGTCTGTCTGTGTGTCTGTAAACGATCTCCCGAACAAATTGAGATAGAGACTTGAAATTTGGAATGTACTTAGTATGTAATAATGGGAAGAAGCTTATTGAATTTCAGTAACCTCGAATATCCGAAACTATTTTTTTCAGACCCTCAAAATATTTGTTCTGATAAAAGGAATAAAAAGTTTCGAAATTGTTTATTTTAAGGAGTGAATATAAAATTCAATAAAAAAACATACATTTTGCATGAAGAATAAAGTCGATCGGATATTTTTCATGACCCTGTATTTCATTCAAATTTCAATTCAAAGATATATTTTAATTGGAAATGAGACGCTTAATCCGACGCAGTAAACTGTTAGTTAATAGGATTATCAATTGTGGAGTTATAAGGATGTTTCTTTTACGCAATTCAGTAATAGAGCATTTAAAGTTTATGACGTCATCAAGCCACGATCGAGGCTAACGAAAAAGACAGGCTACCGCGGTGCATTCCACTTTTTTTACAGACCGCTAGAGTGACGTAATGCTCTTTTCGTACACCTGCATTGGTGCATTCGATCATCACGTGACTCCAGCGGTCTGTAAAAAAAGATACGCTTAAAGTACCGCGGTAGCCTTTCTTTTTCGTTAGCCTCGCCACGATTTAATTCGAATTATATAGTTTACACATAAATAGTTTACACATGTTTTATTTTCATATTTTATATTATGCATATCCATGATGGGTAAGTATTACGGTGGCCCCCAACGACTAGTTTTCAGCAAGTAGTCATAAAAATAATATGCTCTGACTATATATGTTACCTTCTTTATATATTAGAATTAAAAACATATCCGTGTTACATATCAAATTGTATCGTTTGCATTAGTGTTATAATATTCATTAATCTCAATTGGAAAAATTCCTAATGGACAAAAATATTTTTAACTGGTATTTAGAAAAGTAAATGATGGAAATTTGTCAAAAAATGAAATTCTAACCCAGTAACGAAAAATCTTTTATTTATTCTATTTAAATATAAATTCAATTCGTTCATTAAGTTCTCAAAATTTGCTTTCCGCTCGTTAAAAAAATGTACAAATATCCTCCTACGGAAATTGCATCTAGTATTTCAGCTCTTAAAAAGGATATAATTTCGTTATTTTATTCGATATTATTTAAAATCTTTTCGTATAGATTATATATTTCGGTAATTTTTCAGGATTTATATAATATAGCATTTAAAATTTAGTACGCATTTAAATAGAACAGTGACGTATTTAAAATAGTATCAAATAAGATAGAGAACATATTTTATTTTTGTAAAACATAAGGAGACATTTAAGAAAAGCGTTTTTTCTGTAGCCTTAATTTTTTTTGGATCTGAATATATATATTGTCTCTACCTTTTTATTAAGATTAAAGATACCTGTGTTATACTGGGTGTCCCATTTAAAAAGGTAGCCCCTGAAAATGTTGGTTTTAGAAAAAAACGTACAGAAATATATGTCTCAGCTGTGTTTAAAACTTAAGGAGGATATGTCGAACGTTTCCCGTGATTACCTCATTTCTTAAATATACAGGTATAACATATAATTGTTTTGTTTTATTTTCTCTTCTAGTTTTTTTTTCAAAATCAATATCACCCGGGTCTACTTTTTAATAGGACAACCCTGTATATCAAATTGTATCACCTTGCGTTAGCGTAATAATAATCATTAGGCTCTAAAAGTTTCAATTACTTGGAAGAAATTTGTACAAAATTTAAAAAATCTTCATTTTTGTTCTCATTGTTGACTAGTTTTTTAAAATTACAAGTTGTGTCCTAAATGAATGCTTGTGATGCTCAATATTCGTAGCTGCACTTACTTAAAAATAGCCTTGTAGGTAAATATAATCACATTTTACTTCTTTTTACATATTATATATATCTGTTCAACAAATGTGTGACATATACAATTAGGAAACATTTTTTTTCGAATAGTTTGAAGTATAAAATATACACACTTCACATTTAAAGGAATTAAATTTAGTGACGTGCCCTCCGTAGTAGAGTGGTTATGTCGACCCTCCCGTTAATCGCTTGCGAACGTAGAACACTCTAAAAATTCCTTGAATTGAAGGTTTTTTTCTGTTGCATTTATTTTGTTGCAACACGAATATTTCCGCTTTAACACGGATTACCACACAACCACACCCGCCAATGTCCTTAGCTGCACTGACATACTGCGTGATTTTAAATAGGTTAGGGAGGATTCATAGGTTCTTGTTTATCGGTGTCAGACATTATTCATAAAATCATTGTTTATTGGTGCCTCATTATATATGCCTCATTATTTATTGGTTCCGTGGTGAGTGGATGGCTGTTTGTTTTTAAGATAGCAGATCGTTTTTATTGTGTGCCAGAAATCGCATAATGGGGATAATTAAAGAAATGACATTATAAAACGTGACGTGATAAAACATTTTTTAATATATTTTCTCTTTCGACATTAAAAATACTTTATACAATACTCAACATTTTACAGTTTAGCTGTTAAATACTCGGATCTATGAGATTAATACTCAAAAACAAATACATGTTTCATATCATTAAGTTAAAAACATCTACTGAGAAATGAGAAACTAAACCTTCTCGGAGTTTTTTCATTTCTATTTTATTTATTTATTATTATTTTTTTTAATAGTGTAGTTGCCAAAATTATTTTTAACTGATATTTAGAAAGCACGATAATGAAAATTTTTCAAAACATGAAATACCAACCAAGTGATGAAAGACCTTTTAACCTATTCTGTTTTAATATGAATTTAATTAGCTCATTAAGTTTTCAAAATTTGCTTCCCGCTTACATAAAAAAAATGTACAAATATCCTCCTACGGAAATTGCATGAAACGTCTCTGCTCTTAAAAATGATGTAATTCCGCTATTTTGTTCGATATTATTTGAATTCCTTTTGTTATTATAATATATTTCGGCAAAAATTTAGGATTTCAGAAATTCAGCATTTAAAATTTCAGTACTCGCATATCCTGCATTAGCGTTTACTTTGAATAACGGCAGAAAGGCATCTGCATATTTAAATGAATAGAACACTGATGTAAACCGGAAAAAAATTTCCGTGAAAAAACGGAAAATGTACTGGCAGCAAAGTTCTCATCTATTCTCCGTTTTTTTTTTTTTTTTTTTTTTTTTACAAAACTTTCATTTTGGTATTTCTTTGTTATCAATATGGAAATTTTCTGCTATTCAAGATGGTAATTTCTGTTTTCTAGAAAAAAAAAAATTATGAGCAATAGCGCAATATTAAAAAAAAAACTATATAATAATCATATATATTAATCTTATATATTATTTCTGTTGTCAGCATCCTTTTTTCCACGCATATACAAAACACACAACAATGAATGAGGTACCATTCAAAATATTTTTGAACCAGCTTTCTGACATAGTTCACTCACATTTCGATAAAACGTGTTTTTTGATCAAAAATTGCAGCTAATTAAAAATTAAATCATCATTGTCTTCGTAAATAAAATGAAAGGTTTTCCTCAAATTAATGTTGCCACAATAATAAAATACCGCATTATATTATGCTCAGCAATGATTAAAAATAAATAAATAGTACAAAAAAGATAAAGTGTGATGTCTGGACATTGGATTATTTTATATTTATGATTTAAAAACATAATTGAAAAGTTTAGAAGAAAAAGACACCATCGATCGATCGAAACAGAGGTATTTTACGTGTAGTCTAAAAGGTATGTTTTGTTAAATTATATTAAAATGTGTTTTATGTATATTCGATTTATTTTTCATTGTCTCATGTTATTCTAGAATCAGATGACATCATCCTCTAATGCAGTTAAAATACGATTGTTAATTTTTTCTCGCGCGTGATTTTTGCTATCTTCGATTAGTTTTTACTGCAACTTTGATGGAATAAATGAGATGATAGTCTGGATTCACTAATGTTGTTTGCAGATAATTTTATCCATAATGTTTCTTTAGAAGTTTAAACCTGCATCTAAAAATTATTACATATTTTCTAAAAAAATATTAGACTGCAGTGCGAAATCTTTGCAATAATTAAAAAAGCGTTTTTTATTATGCATTTTAGAACAAAGAATGAGAAAATTAAAAAAAATAAAAAAAAAAATTGGGAAATATTCGCAAATTCTTTACTTAAACTACAAAAAATTGAGAAAATCGCACAAAAATCGCGATCACAACGTCCCTCCTGGAATAATATCTTCAATTTCAACTGGGACCTGATGGCCATAGCCAGAAACATATATATGAAGTTTGGTTCAATTTGATGCATAACTTCGTACACTTTCCGATGATACAATAAGGAAAATGACACAAAAATCTCTATCACAGCGCCCCAACCGGCAGAATAGCCCCAATTTCAACTGGGACCTGTTGGCCATAGCCAAAAACACATACATGGAGTTTGGTTCAATTCTATGCATAACTTCATACACTTTTCGATGATACAAAGAGGACACACATACACACGGACAGACAGACATTTTGTTAAAACGTGTTTTTCGGGATCTCTGACCCCTAAAACTTGTAAATCCGTCGAAAAGTGGAAGTCGAAGAAAATGTCGATTACAATAGTTTCTTTTATTATAGATAGAAGAAAGTAAAAATGTGATTAGTACCAGTCGGTTAGTAATAACGTCTACTAATTAATTCTATACTTAAATTTTGATTAGGAGTCGTCTACATGTAGAAATTGCAAAATCTAAGATTTTAATGCCTAATTGCAAGATCCCTTTTTTTAATTACAGTATATTTAGGTGGCACCTTTTTTTATGGGATAAATGTAATTTAAATTAGAGTTAATGTTCAATATTTTCAGAATTTAAATTAATATTCAAAATTTAAGAAATTCACTAATTATTCAAAATTCTTAGTATTTTATGTCGCAACAAATTTAATTGTTAATCGTTATTTATTTGAAGATGAGGTTTTATTAATTGTCGTAATAGATTAGCTTGTTTATCTAATTATATATTTAAGTATATAAATAAATGGGGACCATTCTTCCCTGGAAATTTTCGAGTTATTTTTTATCTCTTACTTTTATGAGAAACATACTACACTGGGATGATTTTAGCAATTATTTCTGGACTTATAAATCTATAACGTACCCAACAAAATTTTGACATCATACTTGTATTCTTCTGTAAATTTTACCTTTGGATACCAATCGTGAATTCGTTCGGTCAAGTAGTTTAGAAATTATAGAGACATAAAGTTTGGAACTCCTAATTTTAACATTTAACTCCTTATCCCGCTATTTCGCGTGCAACGCAAATGTAGCAAAATTTGCTCATGTCGCGATTACCGCAGGCATGGTCTTTTTAACACTTTCCAACCTAGTTGAAAAGTGTTTATGACTTCGGTTTGTCTGCCGTATGGCCGTCTGGCCGTCTGCCGTCTGTCCGTGCTCTAACTCCCGTAAATACGCTCGGATTGCTCTGCAATTTTTATATGTTATTGTCGTTATCTATAGCAATGTTCCCTATTTCAACTGAAGTGTGTAGCACTTATAGTTTTTTTTACAGGGACACTCAAAAGAATTCCGTTACATTATGATCTATGGGGAAAAATTATTTGCGGTTTATTTTAATGATGTTACACAATTGCAAACACATTGTAATTGATATATATCACTAAGGTGCATTACAAGAAGCTTAATATGGAATAGGGTGTGCATAGCACTTATAGTTACTTTACAGGGACAGTCAAAAGAATTCCGTTACATTACGTCTATAGAGAAAAATCGTCTGCGGTTTATTTAAATAATGTTTTACTATTTTAAACGCATTGAAATTTATATATATCACTAAAGTGCAGTACAAGAGGTTTACTACAGAATAGTGTGTGTATAGCAGTCATCGTTTATTTACAGGGACACACAAAATAATTCTCTACTGTCTGTAAACAACAATTCCTGGAAGTGCGTTTTAAGTTACTGAACGCGATTTTAAATTTAACTCACTTTTTGTCTATTACGTGGTGTGTATAAATTCAGTAGATCATATACAGGGAAGCATAAAAGTTCGCGAACACATTTCCGTTTATTGACAGAAACTCCAGAAGGAGAATTTTAAACTGTGCTTCGTGTTTCGTAACTGAACTAAAATTTAGCATCCTATGTAGTATATATACAAATTTATAGATCATATACAGGGCTGAATAAAAGTATTCGGATATTTTTCCGAATATTGTGTATGTTGGAAATTCCTGAATTTATGTTTTTAAATATGTTATGCGCTTTCCAAATTGTTTACTTAGATGTTATCTTTCAGCTTATTAAACGGTATGATTTGTAAAATTATTTTGGAAGCGTTGGAAAGTATTACATAATCTATGCTTGACGCATGATTTTTCGTTCTTGTTTCTTTATTCAATAGTACAGGATTGTACGTAATTTCTTGTTAATTATTAAATGGAGAATTAAACAGTATATAAAATGTTCTTAAACTTCCTTCTTTTTCAAGTTTTTATCAGAAGTGCAAGCCACAAATCTTTACTGAAGTGACCATCAATGTTCAGCTAAGGACCCGAACACTATAGGAACCATAAGTTCACATAAAATCACAAGTTCTGACGTTATGCAGACAGAAATAGCTCAATAACTTTCCGATACTTGAAAACACTTCTGACCACTCAAAGTTCCACTTAAAACCCGAAACAACTATATATGCATTGCAATTGGGGCCAATTTTAGGATATGATTTTGATCTGCCTATCAGAGCAGGCCGCCTATGTCTATAACTACCAGAGATGTTCGAATGGCAAGGACTTTGTCGAGATGATTGATTGGGCTCGGAATGAACCGCCGGACATTCTGGATATGAACATTAAGGCGAACTCTATAAAAACTTACTAAATTTTGCGTATTTGAATCTCCGTGTAAGATGTGACCGTAAATCAATTAATGTTTGGTCTACCAAAGCCTTTTAATTTAAACTACGCATTACAGCCCCTACCGTGTTTTTCATGTTTAACCAGTAATAATATAAGGTGTCCCAAAAGTCTCCGTACAATTTCAAAAATTTATTACAAAAAAAAAAAAAAAAAAAAATACAAGGCCTACAGCAAAAATTATTTCAACAATACATAGAGTAACTAGAAAAGTTTTTTTCTACTACCTTAGTATTCTTGTACATGAGATCCTTTCGTTGCACGAAGAATATCAAGTCGATATTCCAATTCCATCCACGTACATTTCAGCATGCTAACATCAACAGCAGTTACAACTATTTGATTAAACCCGAACAAAAGTTAATAGTCTCATGGAATTGAAACAAAAGATCCAAACAGCAGTAGCTACTGTTGATGTTAGCATGCTAAAACGTTCGTGGATTGAATTGGAATATCGTCTTGATGTTCTTCGTGCTACCAAAGGATCTCATGTTGAAGTTTACTAAGGCAGTAGAAAAAAACTTTTTAAATTACTCTATGTACTTTTGTAATTATTTTTGCTGTAGGCCTATTATTTTTTTTTTGTAATAAATTTTTGAAGTTGTACGGAGACTTTTGGGACACCCTGTACTTTAAATACAACATTTAGGCTTTGAATTGATATGGTAATTGATCTGCTATCACATGGCAGTAGTTGCCAACTGATTATTTTAAATTTGAGTCATTTCATCTTTGATCGCTGTTTTCAAATCAGAAATGGCTGGACGAAATCGTTTAGCGTGTGACAGAACATATATTCCTGATGATTTATCGGATTTTGAAAGTGATATTAGATATTTTAAAGACAGCGATTACAGTAATAGTGACTGTAATTCATCAGATTCTGATCGAGACAGCGATGGATCTGGAGACAACTCATTATTCATACTCATTACCCATTTTCATAATTATATAAATTTTACTTTTGTATTTTATATAATAAATAAGAATGTAACAATAAATTAACTGAGAACTATTTCCAAAAATCGGTTTTTATGTGATAGCGCCTGAAACTGATTTTTATGAGCTTCTCATACTTTCAACTTTTCTCAGGATCTAAATCTACAAAAAAAAATTTCTTAAAAAAAAAAAAAAATGCACATTTTAATTCCCAAATATATATATATGTTTCAAATATGCAATTAAAAAATATACACAATTTTAGAAGTGATTTTGGTCCAAAAATTGAGCAGTCAGCGGGTTAAATAATGTTATTTTTCGTTACAAAACAGATTGCAATGCAGAGAGTTTTTTTAAGAATAACTCTAAAACTACTTCCCGGAATAAGCTGTAATTGTAGATTAGAATATTTGAAGCTTCTAAAAGTCGATTAATTAAAACAAAATTAACATTTTTTCAAAAATGAATTTAAAAAAAAATAATATTTTTCGAAATAAATTTTCTATAAATTTTTTAACAGAAATAATTGTTCGAAGCTTTAAATATGCGAATCCAAAGTTACAATTCATTCCGCCAAGAAGTTTTTAGTTATTCTTAAAAACTACCCGCATTGCAACGATTAAATATGAATTTAACGTTAGGAGTTCAAAATTTTAAACTTGCATAATACCTAAACTACTTGACCGAATAACTTCCCATTTGTTCTCCGAAGGTAACATATCCAGAGAAATCCAAACATGATGTAAAAATTATTTATTAGTATTAAAAATGCTCAAGTTTAATACTTGGAAATTTTTCCAGAGAAAATTTATCACGCCTTGCATTCATAATATTATTATTTTTTAATTGCTTAATAGGTGTATAGCCAACATAGTAAGCCAACATAGTGCTCAAGTTTGTTACAATTTCTGTATATAGACGACCACCTAAGCAAAACTATCATTAATTAGTAGATGTTATTACTCATCAGTTGGTACCAGTCACATTTACATACGTCGATTTGCTGCAGAGTCAGTAGGGGTGCTCACTTTCTTCGCCTAGGACTGTATATCGATCCCATAAACTTATTTCAAGAAAAATAAGTTTTAATATTTGATCAGCCTTTTCGTCAAATGTGACACCGAAACTTTAAACTTTTTGTCACGACTTAAATATTGGGTGGAACGAAAAACGGTTTTAACGGCATATTTTAGACAATTTAAAAGTACATAAAATGCTCCCAAAATAAGTCAGATTATTTTCTTCTTTAAAATTGATTTAGTTTTAAAGATACATGTATGCAGTTTTTAATACCTTGTTGGAGGAAAAGTAAAAATTTTCTAATTTGCCAAATATGTCTACGGAAATATAAAACATTAAAAAGTCCAAGTTTTTAAAAACTAATGGGGAGAATATTAAATGAATAAAATCCTCTTTTCTATAAAGTCCTCTTCTCTTGAACACTCTTTCAATTTACATTGCTTACGTACCTCCAACTGCTATCGAACTGAAATGTGTTTCAATCATTTTTGGACACACTGTATATATATATATATATGTATATGTATGTTTCATTATAAATGACATTTCATACTTAAACATACATTCAGGAAATAGAAGCATAACAAAAAAATAAACATAAAAATAGCAGTTCTGAAAAATTAGTTAAACAAACATAAAAATTGATTTTCCATTTGAAAAATTACATCTTCAACGTGAGATACAAAGAGCATCGGTCAAGAGGTAATGAAATCGATAATTTACCTTTTACATTATATAGAAAATGAAGATATACCAAGTTCAAAATCCTCGATACCTGATATCTATACAAGGTATAGTTAATTGTAGAAATAATCAAAATTTCTGATATAAATAACCGGGTTAACTGTTATAGTTTTTTAAGGGGTCATAGGCCTTTTAAAATTTTGCAAAGTGAAAAAAAAAGTGACCGATTTTATCCTTTTATATCTTGAAAGATTACATTACAAAAACACAATTTTTATAGGTGGCAATAGATACATGATTTTTCTTTCATTTAATATTTTTTCAGATCATAATAGGAAAAAATTTTGTTATAAGGGTTTTTAAACTTGCCGAGCAAAAAAATGGAATCACAGATTGGTTACAAAAAATTATGCATAAAGAAAAGTTCCGTAGCCCATTGTACCTGAGAGACTTGTGATTACACTGAACCCGAAAAAATGTTTATTTATAGCATTTATATGTTTTTAAAACAAAACCGTATCATGCTTATATAAAAATTTAAAAATTTTAGCAATATAACATCAAGACTTTTTTTTCAGCAGAAAAATATGAAAATTTAAGTTCAGTTTGTATATCCTACCATACATTATATATCCTGAAAATTTCATGAAAAAATATGGAAAAGTTTTTTAACTACCTTGCGCGCAGTGTCCCAAAATCATATTTTGAGTAAAACGACTTTGAAGTTCTCTCTTTGAAAATATTCCATATTTAACAAGTATTAAGAGTGTCGTTGTTTTGTTTTAAAGTGATCAAAAATTATTACTTTTTGATATATATGCTTTTTCAAAGATTGAATTTTTTGAAGTTTTAAAATCCTATAACTCCTTAAATGACTTTTCACAACTATACTTGTTTCATGAAAAATGACCTTTCACGTATAAAAATACACTCAGAAAATAGTAGTATCACAAAAAATCAAAAATAAAACACCAATTTTGAATTATTCGTTACACAAACCACGAAGCTTAATTCTCCCTTCGCAAAATTACATATTCAACATGATACACAAAGAACATCGATCAAGAGGTAATGGAATCAATATACTACCTTTTGCATTAAACAGAAAACGAAGAAATATCACGATTGAAGATTCTAGATACCTGATATTTTCACAAGGTATCGTTAATTCTCGAGATAATCAAATTTCGAACGATTCATTTCATTCGTATTGATAGATCAGCATAAAAATTCTTGTAATATCGATTCATATTCCTTTACACCACTTTCAGAGCGGAACAACGAGCAATTTTAAAGCATTGATTAGTTTTAAAAAAAAATCTAGTACTTTAAGCATCGAATTCCAGCAGCTTTAAATAAATAAATGAATGACCACATTTTTATCATTCAGAGCTACATAAAGAAACGTTTATAATCAATTTTATTTGAGAACGAGGGTTCATGTTACTTAGGGATTATACTCATTTACAAAGCATTATTTTAAACAAATAACAAGGAACAATCAGTAATTGGATTTGATAAGAAAAATACACCCTAATTGAATAAATTGAACAAATGTTTATTCTATTTATGGAAAAAAAAATAATAAATTTTCTTTAGTTCTGAGATTCAAAAGAGATTTATTCTTTTACACGCTAAATGAAAGCTTACAGATGTCTTTCGCATCTTTATTACGGTTATTCATAACTTAAACATGTACTTAACATTCTGTCTCAAAGTTCATTATCTTAAAAATTATTTCTGAAAAGAAAATACGAAGTAGCGTTTCATAAAGAGGAAATATATTGTTCGTAAAGGATACGGAATAGATTTTTATTAATATTTAATTTTAATTGGAATAAGTTATTAAATGGATATATATGCGAATAATTAACAGATGTAAAATCACTGTCAATGCGATATAATGGAAAAGCATTTTTGATATTCTTCAAGAATTAATTGGAATGGTTTAATAAAGGTGACAATGATGAGTTTTTTTCGTTATTTAATGGATAATTTAGTTCACCTTTCTTCTTATTTTGGTCTAAAGAAGTATTCGTCATAAAAAGATTGAACTTTAATTCTCCCTTTGAAAATACATATTGAATTAAAAAAAATAGATTCGATGAAAAGGTAATGAAATCGATATATTCCCTTTTGTATTATGTAGAAAACGAAGAAATATCTCAATTGAAGATTCTAGATACCTGATATTTTCACAAGGTATTATTAATACACTGGATAATCAAATTTCTAACAAAGAATACTTTATTCGTATCGATAGATCAGCATAAAAATTTTTGCAATATCGATTCATAGTCCGTTATAGCACTTTCAGAGTGGAACAACGAGCAGTTTTAAAGGATTGATTAGTTAGAATAAAATGCTGGTACTTGAATGAATAAATCCATGCAGCATTAAATAAATAAATGAATGACCGCATTTTTATTATTCAGATGAGCTGCATAAAGAAACGTTTATATATAAAGAAACGTTATTAAGGGATTAGGCTCCTTTATAAAGCATTATTTTAAACAAATAACAAGGAACACTGGCTAATTCAATTTTTTTGGGCTGATAAAAAAAGTTTTCGTAAGCTGAAATACCTTCACCTACTTTTTATCATCATGCCAGCATCTTTTCCAGATTTGCAAGCAAAAATCTCTACGTTCACACATTGTCGGTTATTTTACTTTTTTTTTTTCATTTGCATGCATTTTTTTTTTGTATTTATTTATGTATTTATTTTTTGCGGTCGCTTTGCATTTTGTAGCGTGTTACTTCGCATTTTGCGCCCTTTTAAGTACGGCTACATGAGAAGGGGTGTTTCTGCTACTGCGATGTTTTATTTTTGGCAACGTGGTATCGAAATTTTTTCCTGCCAATGTGTGGCGTTACATAATTGATAAAAATATAATATACATAATGTGTACGAGGTCAACGAAAAAGACGTGCTGCCGCAGTGTGTTACATCTAGTCCGCTTAGGTCACGTGATGCTCATTTCAGGATGCAGAGGCTGGAAAAGTACGAATGCAGGTGCACGAAAAGGGCATCACGTGACTCTAGCGGTCCGAAAGGAGTCGAACGCGAAACGTATAGTGCGGGCAGCCTGTTTGTTTCGTCAGCTTCGTATTATGCAAAAAATGTAATTTCGGAGGAAGGTATATCGCTATAAATGTAATGTCATTTTTAAAATATAAAGTTTTTACAGTTTGATACAATGTGTTTGATTAAATATAACAGAGGATGTGAATTTTCAGTTGCTACGTAGCGTACAACCAACAGAGTGGAAAATGTCCAGACCGGCAATCGAACTCGGATCCTTGGTATATCGCACCGATGCACTATCATTAGAGCTTCCAGGACTACATCCAGTCTGGCATTTCTCACTCCCATATGTTGGCAAGGCTGCAACTTTGCAACACAAGATGGAATGTCATTCATGACCACACATCTTTAGTAGCATACATGAGACGAACTAAATCTCAGCATAGTATAGGTATCAGTATAGGATAATTTAATTTAAATCGTAGGATTTAATTAGACAGGGGTCAGAAGTACCGCGCTGCAAGTAGCGAAACTACAGTAGTCGCTAAATTTTTACAGTAGTTTGTAATGTAGCGCGCTACATTTTGAACAATGTAGTGTAGCGAGTAGCGCCATACAAAAAAACAGTAATTTGTAGCGAGAACCGACGCTACATTTACCGCTACTTCAGAAGGGAAAAAAATGTGCCATTCTTCCAATCGCGTGGCCGAAACTTTCTCCTTCTGTACAAAGTTTGTTCTGCTCAAAAATTTACGAATCTCATATGCAAATATCAGCTGCAGTGAATAGCAACGCATCGTATGAAGTCCATTTTCCCATTGACACTTACTGCTAAAATCAAGTACTAACCCTCTAAAAGAATTAATTTTCTTGCTGACAACATTTGTCTATTTACTCGTTATTAGGTCTTTCTTATTATTCGGAATTGTTTTATTTAGAGATATATTTATTGTTTGCATTTAGAGTTGTTTTTCTGTAATTTTCTAGATTTTATTATCTCTCTTAATTTTGCTACGAAATTTATAATGTGTGTATAAACTAACATTTTGGAGACAAACATAAAACATTTTATATCCTGGATGTTATCTTTCTTAATTGTTTAATGACCTGCGTTATGTCGCATTTATTTAATTGTATCCCTGCCGACGCGATCTAACGAGGAGTCACTGTATTTTTTAATCTGTGTCCTCCATTTCGAGTGTAAATTAGATCCTTTGACAAAATCAGAAAGTAGCGAAGTAGTGACTACTTTTGAAAAGTAGTTTGTAGTCGCTACTTTTTAAAACAAGTAGTTGTAGTTGTAGTTCGCTACAATAGAAAAAGTAGTTTTTTCGACCCTTGTAATTAGATATATATGTTTGGTAACTTTTACAGAATACGATTGTGAACGTTGGATAGTTTTTATAAGTACAACTTTTAATTTAAGATTCTTAAGAAATGGTGTCTAATTTTTCGCTTTTAATTAAAGATGGAAAAGCTGCAAGAACTCTTTATTCAGCTGATAATACTTCCGTTGAGTTTAACTCTGCTCTCGTCTTAGTTTAAATCTTATATCCGCTGTTTGATTTGATAAAAAAAATGTATCCTAATTGAATAAATAAAAACAATGTTTATTCATTTGTGGAAAAAATTTGAAAGAATTGAGTACCAAGATTCCAAAGTAATTTATTTTTTTAAGTGATAAATGAAAACTTGAAGTTTTCGTTCACATCTTTATTACTATTATTCATAACTTAAACAATAACGTTCTTTATCAAATTTCGTTATCTTAAACATAGTTTCTGAAAAGAAAATACCAAGTAGCGTTTCGCAAAGAGAAAATACTTTGTCTATAAATGATACAGAATAGCGTCTTATTAATTTACTTTTAATGGGAACAGGTTATTAAATGGATATTTGCGAATAATTAATAGATGTAAATCACGGACAAGGGAAATGATTGAAATGCAATTTGATATTCTTCAAGAATTAATTTGGAATGGTTTATTATAGTATTAAGGATCAAAATTTGTTCATTTAACGGAAATTTTTGTATTTATTTATTTATTTATTTATTTATTTATTTAAATATTTATTTTTGCGAAATAAGTGTTTGTTATACAAAACATCGAACCTCATCGATCAAGAGGTTATGAAATCAATATACTACATTTTGCATTATATAGAAAATGAAGAAATACTATCACAATCGAAGGTTCAAGATACCTGATATTTTCACAAGGTATCGTTAATTTTCGAGATAATTATATTTCTACCCAAGAATGCTTCATCCATTTTGATAGATCGGCATAAAAGTTCTTGTAATATCGATTCATATGCCTTTACAGCACTTTTAGAGCGGAACAACGAGCAGTTTTAAAGCATTGATTAGTTAAAATAAAATTCTGGGTACTTGAAGCATTGAATTCCTGCAGTATTAAATAAATAAATGAATGACCACATTTTTATTATTCAGAGCTACATAAAGAAACGTTTATAATCAATTTTATTTGGAAGCGATGGTTCGTGTTTCTAAGGAATTATTCTCATTTACTAAACATTATTTTAAACAAATAACAAGGAACAATCAGTAATTGGATTTGATACAAATAATACATCCTAATTGAATAAATTGAACAAATGTTTATTCTATTTATGGAAAAGAAAATAATAAACTTAGTTTAGTTATTAGATTCAGGAGAGATTTACTCTTTTACATTACTAAATGAAAACTTGCAGATGTCTTTAGCGTATTTATTACTGTTGTTATTCACAACTTAAACAGAAGCATTCTGACTCAAATGTCGTTATCTTAAAAAAATGTTTCTGAACAGAAAATACAACAACTAGCGTTTCATAAAGACAAAATATATTGTCTGTAAATGATGTGGAATAACTTTTTATTAATTTATTTTTTATGGATAGAGGTTATTAAATAGATAATTGCGAATAATTAAGAGATGTAAATCACTGTGGATGTGAAACACTTAAAGAGCATTTTGATTTTTTTTTTTAAAGAATTAATTCGGAATGTTTTGCTATGGCGATAATTATGTGATTTTTTTTTCTTCATTTAACGGAGACCTTTGGGTACTTAGTTTTCTAAAAATATATTGTGTTTGTGAGCTATATTAATTTAAAAATTGATTATGTTTTAAAAGTATGAAATATATTGGTAAGTAAAGTAACTTAATACATTTCTCTCTTATGAATCAAACGTCGTAATATAAAAGATTCGTCAATTTTTACTATTTTTATAAGAATGTTAAAATATTTCTTTATTACATGAGATTTTTAATAGTCTCTTTTTATAAATCGCAATGAAAATGACATATATATGAGAAAGGTTTTAGTTCGTTTTATTACCAAAAATTGTGACTTTTTTCCTCTGACAAACACGAATGCAGGTTAAAAGCCTACACTAGTCACGCGAATAAACGAGAATGCTAATGTTAAATCTACAGGAGAAATCTTTACAGATTTCTTGCTTATATTTAAGATTTTTAAATTATTTTTTTGATAAGATACCTAAGGTTGATCTCTAACGTTGTGAGTTTTGACATTTTTGATGTTGCTTGAATTTCTTTTATATAAGTATACTTTCACTTTCAGAATCGGTTCAAGCCGGTTCCGAAAATGAAAGTGTCCGCATATATATATATAAAACTGTAACCAAAATCAAAAAAGTACAAGCACACAACGGTACATATCAACCTCAGGTATCCTATGCAAAAAAAAAAAAAAAAAAAAAAAAAAAAAATCATTTCAAAAATATTGAAATACAAGCGAGAAATTTGAAAAGAACGCTCCCATAGGTTTAACATTAGCGTACGAGTAGTACTAGTGTAGGCTCTTAAACCATAAAAACCTTATGATTTGAAAGTACCATGGTTATTCTCAGATAATGCTAAATTTTATGATCTTGGCTAAAAAATGTGAATTATAGCAAGTCAACCATCAATATTTAGGTAACTTGAGGTGAGATGCCGTGTCACGTGATTTTCCTATACACAGGCGCTGTAGGGAAATGCCACTCAGTCGTGTGGAAGAGGCTTCCCTACTGATAGTTTAATTCCAGTTAGCGTTGTTTTATTTGAATTTTAAATAATGGTTTTCTATTGTTATTTCGTCTTAACCCCTTTGGTAAGTGGCAAAAATCTTTTACGTTCTTTCTTTATTTACCTACATCAGTCATAGTTTAAACATCAGAGAAATAAATCTCATGTTTTTAGAGAGTATTGGTGTCTGCCCTTTCCGCTAAACGCCAATGGCGGCCGGTTAACTCTTATTCACTTTAGTAGGGAGACCGGCGTCTTTTCCAACACTTTGGGGTGAGTCGACAAAAATCTTTAGGGGGAAGATGCCGGATTTTTTCCATTACCTGATTGTTATTTCATTGTTTTAAATTACTTTTGGTATTCACTAAGGTGTCAACGATTCTAATCAGATGATTTAAATCCATTATTAAATCGTTATTTAAATCAACTGATTTTTTTTAAATCATTGATGAAAATCATAAATTTTGTAAATGTTTAAAATGGCATACAAAGTATTAAGAAAGTGCTACCGCACAAAATGAGATTGTGTCTTTTGAAGCAACGGGAATATTTCAATTTAATCCAATAGTTATTCCATGTCGAGTTTCGTTGGGTCCAACGAACAACATGAGTCACAGCCCTAGTTTTTCAAGGAGAAATCCACTTCAAAACGGTCGAAAAACTCTCAAGACCATCCGCTAAGCAGCTGATTCAATATTTCCCCCAACCATGCACATCACTAAAATCACACAAACAGTCGACTAGCCTAACAATCAACTTGCCATTAAGTGATAAAGAAGATCTAGTGCCAACTGCCGAAAATACTACACAGTCTTCTCCAACAAAATTCTACAATATATTTCACCTGTTCCAGTTTATGAAAATAGAAAGCATAGTAAAAGAAGGCAACAAGCTCAAATACTTACATCATCAGAAATTATTGAAGAAAAGAAAGTAAAATGGCAAAAAGCTTTCAAACTGCTCATTTTTAATCCTACCTGTGTTGCGAGCTGTATTAACACCTAAGATTCCTCTATTAACACCCACTTGACATAAAACCTCCGGACGAATTTGTGCTATCACTGTTCAGCGTCCTTTCTCCCGGATGGAACACCGCGCTTTTCTTGTACGTTAAAAATAATAAATTTTCATTTATCTTATGAATTTTCCCACTACATGATCATTTTTTAATGATACATACATTCTAATGACAATTTACATGACATTAATATTTGAAATATTCAGTTTTCAATTTTTTCCTACTTTTTTAACAAAGAAAGGTGTGTTTATATATACAGGGTGTACGAAAAGTCACAATAACTCAAGAAATATACATCGGATTGAAAAACGGCCAAATGCATGATCAATATGTTTGAAAAATCTATTTAGGGATATGAAAGTTGCCCCCCCCCCAACTTTGCCCACCCGGGGGGAAAGAAGGGGCAACTTTAAAATCTTAAATGATGATCCCCATTTTTTATTGCAGATTCGGATTCTACGGGAAAAAATACGTAACTTTTATACTGAACATTTTCTTTGAAACATTGTAGATGGCGCTGTAATCGAGTGCAATGCTGTGAGAATCGTTACCATTGCAATGTCTGGAAACGCTCGAATAACTCGAGAAATATACATCAGATTGAAAAACGGAAAAATACGTGTTTAATATTTTAGAAAAATGGCAACTTTGATATCCCTAAATAGATTTTTCAAAACTATTGAACATGCATTTTTCCGTTTTTCAATTCGATGTCTATTTCTTGAGTTATTCGAGCGTTTCGAGACATTGCAATGGTAACGATTCTCACAGCATTGCACTCGATTACAGCGCCATCTACAATGTTTCGAAGAAAATGTTCAATACAAAAGTTACACATTTTTCCCGTAGAATCCGAATCTACAATAAAAAATGGGGATCATCATTTAAGATTTCAAAGTTGCCCCCCTTTCCCCTCCGGGGGGGGGAAGTTGGGGGGGAGCAACTTTCATACCCTAAATAGATTTTTCAAAAATATTGAACATGCATTTTGCCGTTTTTCAATCCTATGTATATTTCTCGAGTTATTTGACCGTTTCCAGACTTTTAGGACACCCTGTATATGGTTTTTCAATTATGATAAATTCAAATTTTGCCAAATACACATTAGTAAATAAATATTTAAATATTTTTCTAGAAATTTTTATTTACGCTATGTAAATCACATTAATTAATGTTTAAGGAGAAAATAAATAAAACATTAATGCATTAAAGACCTGTTAAAAATTGTAATTAAGCCAATTTTTAAATTTATTAATAATAATTCTAGCCCAGATATATCTCACAAAAAGTCTCTTTCAAAAAATAATCTTTTTGTGAAATTAATTTGTATTTTCAACTTCTTTTTTATTGTTAGAAGTTCAATTTATTTGTTTAATTTTCTAATATTTTTTAATCATGCTTAAATATAATTCTTTATTCATTTCTGAAAAATAATAATAAAATTACAATCTGTTTCATTAAAAAAAATTGTTTATATTTTCAATTTTTCTTCATTTATAATTCATTTATAAAACTAACAGAGTGCTGTTCTTATTATAGAAAGATATTTATTATTATAAGATTAGTGTTTTATTTTGATAATTCGTAAATCTCTCTGTGTTTTTATTTACATAAATTTCTTCAAATATTGATAGTATACTTTTACTTGTTTTTGATGTTATTGAACATAAGTTAACTTAACTTAAATATCTAAGAGTATAATAGTAATATTGCTATGTTTATTACTCTTAATGCCAGAGACAATACAGTTAAGAATCTATAATTTTTGAGAATTATATTTATCTTTTAGCAATGAAACAAAACTTTAAACTACATTAAATATTGTACAAATTTATTTTTATTATTTATTTTTATTATTTATAATTTATTAGTTATAGTTTTACATATTGTTAAACATTCAGCTATATATTTTTTCTACTTTATTATGAATTATTACATATCTGAATAAAAAAACATTTTTAATGAATCAATAATGAATATTTCATAATATAATTAAGACATGTTTTATGCATAATAAAATAATAAATTAAATTAAATTCGTTAAGCTTTAAAATATGTTGAGTTACTATAAATTGTTAGCTGAAAGACAAAAATTTATGTTGTTAAAGATTTAATGAAACTAAAATGAAATATAGTAAAATAAATGAATAATAGTAAAATTATACACCTTTAATGTAGTTCAAAGTTAGTTTGATTGCTAAAAGAAAAATATAATGCACATTAGATTTACTTATCTAACTAGAAATGTATTTTTGAATTTATTCTATAACATAATTAAAAAACTAAAATATGCCGAAAGAAACGCCACCTTCAAGCCATTAATAAAACCCTCTTACACATAACTGAAATCTATAAAGCTACAAATGCATACATAAATTGGTAATAAAGTAAACTACACAGGTGCGACAATTAGTGAAACTCAAAATTATATTGTGAACAATGCTTTCATGGTAACTATTAATAATGAATATTTTTGATCTGCATAAGACATATTTTATACCCATGGTAAAGTAATAAATATGAATTTAATTTGGTAATTTTTTTAATATGTGTAATACTAAAAAATGTTAATTAAGAGACACAAAAAATAAAGTTAAAAAAAATAGAATAAATAAGGGACACCCCAGGGACCAGCTTATGGTTAATGAAATCAATACAACAATACAATCCGCAGGCATTCACACTTCATTCCTAGGGATGAATATTGGGTAGGGAATGAAAGATTGAAAACCAGTTCAGTTGGAGTATGCCAGTCTTTCGTTGATGACGTCAGAAGAGTCAGGCAATTTAGTGGAATGGCTTTAACCCCTTGAGGACGAGCGATACGTCTACGTGACGCATAAGACACTCAGAATCTTAGATTATTCCCACCAGTTATTTTTTATTGTAAGCTTTGGCTTATTTAATCCTAACATTTCTGCGATTCGATTAGGCGAAAATTTCTGTTTTGAAAAACTGGTGATAAAAGATTAAAAATTCTGTAAAGGAAGCTCGTCGCGAAGGGGTTAATAGAATATCAAGTAAGTGTGTTGGCTATACTGTGCCGAAAACTTTTGACAAAACTGACAACCTGGCATAACTAAAAACTTGTTGCTGGCTGTAAAACTTTCGTTATTAAAAAGTTTCATGCCTTTTTGTACATGTCTATGAAAACCTCATCGTGCCACTGTCTATATTTTCCGAGTTATTAAATTTTTACTTTTCTGTTACTTTTGGATCGCACAATTCAAATAATAAGATAAAATTTGTGTTGTTTAGTAAAAGTTAACTTTTCTATATTTTTTCTTCTTTTGAAATGATGAAAGAAATGGCAATTATAAAAGAGATTCGTCATGATTTGAAATGTTTTCCTGAGCTTCCCGGCGATAATGATTTATAAAAACTCAACTAATTCAGATTTTTCTAAAGAAATTTACTATAATTACATATTTTGCGTTCTATTTTGATAACAACAGTGAAAATACTTTTAGTGTTTGGCATCAAATATTATGTAACTTACACAAGTAATTTTGATACAAAAAATAAAAGCGACTTCATGAGATTGTTTCTTTGCTAGCAAGCAAAAATGTTATTAATATTGTCTATTCTTATTTTTACTTATTGAGTGCCAGTCGACATACTTTGGCGAGAGTGATTTGGCATAACATAGTGTTTTTTCACAACATCTCTTGATTATCTACATTCAATTTAATCAAAATTGTTGTCAGTAAAAGTGTCTTTATATGTAAGAGAGAGGCGACATAAGCATAATGCGTCTGCCCAATTTGGAAATTTTTCTCCAAACTATGGCAATCCACATTCCAGAACTTGGCAATACTCGCCCGTAAAAGTTCAATTAGACGGCTGAGACAAGAAAACAAATATTAACTTTACAAAAACTTTATAACTTTAAGCTAGCTGCGTTTTTGTCGGAAATCCTCTCAACTAATCAAAGTGCTTGTATATATAAGGTGAGCACATTTTATAACGGGACTTTTATAACTTTAAAACTTAGCTTTAAGCTTTATCTTTTTTAAAAGTCACAGATTTTTCAACTTTTAAAAATTTAATAATTTTTTTTTATCAAAAGATGTTTTTGTTTAGATGATTTTATGATTATATCTGGGTTACGACAAAAAAAGACATGTAAGTATTATAAAATAACAAAATTAAATAGAATAACATGTGATATTAATCGCACAAAACTTAAATCAGCAACATCATTCAATTCAGTCTAAATTTAAGGTGTTACAAACAGTTTGTGAAAAAAAATAAAGAAAAAAACATTTGTGAACATCATGCTTACGAACAGAGCATCTAGGTAATGAAATAATGCAATTTAATAAAATGTTTCTCACGATCTATGCAAATTTTGACGTGAGTTTAGATAAGTTCAAAGCAATATAAAAATATTTTCTTAATCGCCCCCCCCCTCCCCATACAGTACAAAAAATGTACGTTTCTGGAAGAATGGCTCTTTAGTCTACTTAGGTTTCGTATGAAAAAAAAAGTCCGTAGTACCATTTAAAATAACCAACATACTAAACATAATAATAATATGAATTAATCTGATGAACAAGTTCTTGCCAAGAATAGGTGAATAAAGAAATAAAACGATTTTCTTATTTCAGTTCATAAAATGTAAAGAAGAAAGATATATAAAAATTGAAGACTGACTAAAGAAGACTGGAATTTTCAATATAATTATTAATCTGAAATAGTCATCACCTTAATTAATATAATTGTAAAAACATCTAAACAGAAATAGTCAAGTGCAAACACACTAAAAACGGTTTTAGCTGTTCGTTTAGATAATAAATTAATAAACATTAATCAATTATTGTTTTGAATTCGTTGATTCAGCCATTTTTAAGGGAGATAGTGAGTGTGAATAAATATATGATTTTGTTTGAAAAGGAAAATTTCTTCACGAAAATGATGAAATGCAAACATGATTAAGTAAAGATTTTTACAAAAAAAGTAATTAAGTTGAAAAATGTACCAAAACTAGTTTTTATAGGTTGTTCCTGAATAAGATTTGTAACATTTATAAGTTCAAAAACAAAATTATTTCTTTTTAATACATTTATTTATGTATTTTATTACAATTTCAGAAAATACCGAACATATAAAAAAATAATAGCAAATAAACTTTTTATGAACATATTAAATAGATTCGACACTCTCACATGTTATGTAAATCTTATCATTTATGTCTGAATTTTTAAATGTATTTTTTTAGTTAATGGATTTTGTTAATCAATTAAGGGAAATTTGTTTATATGCATTCAAGAAAGTTACCTTGTACACTATAAAAATAATCTGCTACTATTATAGAAAAATCTTCATCTACGACGACTAACTTCTTTATATTATTTAAAACCTTTATTTTAACTGTCTGATACTGTAATTCGAATGTTGAAACAGATTTTATCTTATCTCTAATATCGATAATATCTTTTATGAAGAAAAATGTATGTATATATTTTTATTCATATTCAAATGTATATTTTTTCATCTGTGACAGTATTCTAGACTTTGTTTAAAAAAATCTTGCCTACCCGAATTCGACATCAAGAAATAAAACCGAAATTGAAACTGAAAATAAATAAAATAGTAAACCAGACCTGCCGAGAAAAATAGAGCCAACTTGACACAAAACCAACCCGCACAGAGGCGTGCATTTCTACTACCGTATTTTAACAGAATTTTTCCCCTTATTTAATCGCTGAAACATATTACAAATTCTACGATTAAATGTGGCGACTAAGAATTCTGAGATTGAAATATTAAATAGAAATTTTCTAATCTAAAATAGTGGCGGCAGACTTTTAAGAATTTACAAGGAGTGTACGCATCTTGACCGCAGCAAAAACAAAAACAAAAAATTCTCAGCTAGGACGCCGGTAAAAGTTGTTTATTTTACGGGAAAATATCTGTATTTATTACGGAATTTCTGTTATTTTAACAGATTTTGCCCGTTTAATTAAAAACATACAGATATTTTGCGTGAAAAAAAAAAATTACTGGCGTGCTGGCTGAGGTATTTTTTCTCCTGTAAAATCAACAATTTTTTTCACTGTGCACCCAGAAAAAAGTTTTGATGAATCAACAAAAATTTGGTTGACCCAACAAAACTTTTTGTTTAAATATAGGTCAATAAAAATTTTGTTTGAATCAACAAAAAAAATTTTTTTTTTTTGCAATTCAAAAAAAAAAAAAAAAAAAAAAAAAATTGTATCGTCAGCAAAAAATGTTTTGTTAATTCAAGTTAAATGGTTCAATTTTACTTGAATTTTGCTAAAACAACCAAAATGTACTCAACAAAACATGTTTTGTAGTTTTAATCAATTCCTTTTTCTGGGTGTGTTTTCTTGGAATCGAAAGAAATGTTTTTCCTTTTCTGCTTTCTTTCTCTTTACAAGTGGCAAACACGTGTCTGTTTGCACATGAAATACGCATGCATGTCTATAAAACAAACATGAAACTAAAATATGTTTAATATATACATGATCATAAGAAAAAAGTTTTATAAAGCGATGCTTTTATAAATATCTAGAACTTAAGTCACGCAAGGCGAATCACAAAGAAAAGAGAATTAATTCACTACACTTCTTAATTTTTTTCTCCGGAGTATTCGAGCGAGATTTCCAAAGTATAAGATCCTTTGCAGAAGTAGGATTTTTTTCCTCGGTTCTCGCTGAACTGCCTTTTTTAAAAAAGACCTAGGAACAACGTCGCAAAACTATAAATGGAAGACACTGTTCTACTAATGTACAAAATTTATAATTCATTTTTTTTTCAGCTGTTAAAAAAATTGTAAATCAAATTTTCCATTCCACACTTTAAAGTTTCACAATGAAAGGGTATCTAGTTTTAAAAATTTAGTTGAGAAAAAATAAAATATCCAGTTATTTTGTATCCGCAGGTACTAACAAAATCTTCATTACGAAATTAAAGTATTATTATTTTAATCATTTTATTTATTTTGTAAATATAATTATTCAAATTAGCGAATAACTTAAACGGAAACATTATTTTTTATTTCGCAAGAAAATAATTTTAATAAAATCTTTTAGGAATGTACTTAAAAACTAGAAGACGAGATCATTATTGTTCATTAAATCATATCTAACTAGACTGATCAAATTTCATAACGGAACTTTTTTTTTTAAATTTAAAATTTATAACATTTTAGCTTTATATAAATTTTAGTCTTACGATTTTATGACTTTTTTAAATTATAATAAGTGTGTTAAAGAAAAAACTACAGGAAAAGTTTGAACTCCAGTCCCCAAATTTGAAGAAGTTCTCGTATTTCGAGAACGTTTGGTACCTTATAACCTAAAGTAAATCCTCTAAAATCGATGGAAAATATCAAAATATAAAATTGACATCCAGTGCAGTAAATAAATAAATTAAAAAAATATATATATTAAAAAAACATTCTTATAACTACAATTCTAAATAATACAAGAAAAAGAAAAGCACCGTTTTAGTTCGTAGGGTGTTCTGCCCCACCAGTGGCTGAGAGGTTCTGCTCTCAAAGTTGGTAGACGGGAGGTATTGGGTTCAAACCCCTGTCGCTCTCGTCCACCTAACCGTTCGGAGTTTTCCGTGGTTTTCTTCGAACCTTGCCTAAATACGGGTTAGGATCCCTTAGAAAGACTCCCACGGAGAGCACTCACCCCAGGGCCTATATCCCTCGTGTAGATAATTGGCTGTCAAGAATTCAACCAACCAATCGTAGGGTGTACTTTATCCGTACTAATATAATAGAGAAAGAACTTCTGACTGAGACTGACTGATTCCTCAACGCAGAGTTCAAACGACTAGAGTCAGGATCATAAAATTTGGACGGTAGATTGCTGTTATGATTTAGGCAAGCAATGAGAAAGGATTTTTGAAAATTCACCTCGGGGTTAAACAGGGAGACGAAAGTTTCATGTCATTTCGCCATATCTCAGCAGCAGTTATATGTAGGAGCGTAAAATTCAGCATAGCAAATCTACCAAAAAAATGTTAAACAAGTATTTTAGCGATTTTAGAAATTCAACCACTAAGGTGGTTAAATGGGCGGGGGGGGGGGGGGGGGTCAAAAGTTTTAGGACATTTCGCCATATCAACAGCAGTTATATTTAGGAGCGTAAAATTCAGCATAACAAATCTACAAAAAAAATAAAACAAGTATTTTAGCGATTTTAGAGATTCAACCACTAAGGGGGTTAAATGAAGGGGGGGTCGAAAGTTTTAAGACGTTTCACCATATCAACAGCAGTTGTATTTAGGAGCGTAAAATTCAGCATAACAAATCTAGAAACAAAAATAAAACAAGTATTTTAGCGATTTTAGAGATTCAACCACTAAGGGGGTTAAATGGGGGGGGGGTCTAAAGTTTTAGGACATTTCACCCTATCTCCGAAGCAGTTTTAGATAGGAACGTAAAATTCAGCATAAGAAATCAAAGCAAATTAACATGAAAAAATAGGTAAACGCATATTTCAGCGATTTTAGAAAGTCAACTATTATTTTATTCTTTTTACATTTTTTTTTCAATTATTCTTTTTCTACTTCAGTAACCTTAATCCATCTCTTCCGAGAATTTTTTTCCCGAAATACTATACATTTTAAGCATGCAACTCGTTCCCTTGTGATTATTATTAATACCCAAGCACATATTTGGCAATTATTGTTGAATTATTGTTTGTTTTTTTAGACTTCTAGAATACTTGCCAGTAAGAAACAGCGCGTCAAATGAACTAAAAGACCAACGCCAAATCTATAGTAATAAGACTTTATGAAGAAAACAAAGACTAAAGGGAACAGGGATATTTACAAACAAGTAGGAAAATTAATTGTGGTTGCTTTTACATTCTATGTATCTGGTATAGGTTCAAAAAACAGGATTTCTACAGTTTTTAATTTTGAATAACATAATTTAAAAATAGAAATCTTATACTCATTTAATCGCAAATTTCTGTCATTAAATAAGACTGCCATAAAATATTATTTTTCGAAATAAATGTTACGATTCTAGAAAACAAACCAGAAATTTTCTTTTATCCCATTATTCTTCCTTCCTTTTCTCTCTCTCTCTCTCTCTCTCTTTTTAAAATTAGTAACATTAACAATTAGCAGATTAACACGAATAACATTTAGACTGACCAAAGTTTATAATTAAAAAATAACTTAAAATTTAAGATAAAGTAATTTGATTTTTTTTTCTTTCGCTAATATATATTTACTTAATATAATAACTTTTTATTTCTAGCCAAATTTTACGCAAAAAAATAAAACTAAAATAAAAATAAATATAATTTTCAATGAGTTTCTCAGTCGTATCTTTTGAAGCTTGAAACAAGAATTTTTCTTTTATTACTTTATTTATATAGTTATTAATATATTATATATTACTATATAATATATTAATATATATATTTGCTTTAACAATCTGCAAATTAACACGAATAAATGTTAGAGAATATCTAACCACAGTTTTAATAGAAAAATATCAACTTAAAATTTAAGATAAGAGTAGAAAAATATCGACTTACAATGTAAGATAATATACAAAAGTTATTTAAAATTTATTCTTTCGCTTAGTGAAATTTACTTCATTTAATAACTTTTCAGTTCTACGCAAATTTTACGCAAATAGAAAATGTAAACATAATTTTCGATGAGTTTCTCGGTCCCATCTTCCCATGTAAAAGAAAAAATATATACAAAATCTTATTAAAAAATCGATTCTTTGCCTGAAAAGCTGTAAGCGATATTTTATATTAAACACCCATTTTTTTTTTCTTTTTGAAAGTTTAAGTTAAACGAGAAAGAAAAATAAACGGCTTGGCACATAAAAGGTGATGATCAATAACCAGACTTCAACATATAAATAACAAAAATCGATGCTTGATATTTTGTACAATTTGTTTTATTGGGCATAATCAAATAGAGTTCTATATTCTACAGATGAATATTTACTAAATGTCGTTCTGCTTAGCAAATATTAATCTATAAGTTAATATTTATTAACTTGAAGTTTCAAAACCAAAAAGCTTTATAAGTTATCGAAGCTTACTTAATATAATTTGTCATACGATAAGCATTTGGAAAATGCACTGTTATGCATTTATGTTCAGTTTGAAATGAATTTTTTTCATTTTTCTAAGGGTTACCTTCATATAAAAATGAACACACATTTTATTTTTTCAATAGTGATCAAGGCTGATTTAGATTGCCAGGAAAATATTTCGGAGCGGGATTTGAGGGCTGCATTTTTATTTTTATTATCAAATTTTTTATTCGTTTTTTAGTAATTAAACAGATGGAGCATTAAAAGACTTATTCATTATTGCCTTATTAAAAGTTTATATTATGAATTCGAGGAATTCACATTTAAATTGTAATAATTACAAAAGCTAATGTTGTGAATTCGAGTAATTCAATGAGGTAATTACAAAATATTTTTTGAAGTGAAAACTTCTTTAGGCGCGTTGAGCATTTTTGAGATGGAAAAAAAAAAACATTGAACTCGCGACACTGTTACTGTAACCGACACTGTTACCGATACCTCTGAATATTTGAAGTGAAAACTTCTTTAGGCGCGTTGGGCATTTTTTGAGATGGAAAAAAACCATTGAACTAGCGACACCGTTACTGTAACCAACACTGTTACCGACACCTCTGTATATTTGAAGTGATTGAAGTGAAAACCTCTTTCGGCGCGTTGGGCATTTTTTGAGATGGGAAAAATTCATTGAACTCGCGACACCGTTACTGTAACCAACACTGTTACCGACACCTCTGTATATTTGAAGTGAAAACTTCTTTAGGCGCGTTGGGCATTTTTTGAGATGGGAAAAAACCATTGAACTCGCGACACCGTTACTGTAACCAACACTGTTACCGACACCTCTGTATATTTGAAGTGAAAACTTCTTTAGGCGCGTTGGGCATTTTTTGAGATGGGAAAAAACCATTGAACTCGCGACACCGTTACTGTAACCAACACTGTTACCGACACCTCTGTATATTTAAAGTGATTGAAGTGAAAACTTCTTTAGGCGCGTTGGGCATTTTTTGAGATGGGAAAAATTCATTGAACTCGTGACACCGTTACTGTAACCAACACTGTTATCGACACCTCTGTATATTTGAAGTGAAAACTTCTTTAGGCGCGTTGGGCATTTTTTGAGATGGGAAAAAACCATTGAACTCGCGACACTGTTACTGTAACCGACACCTCTGTATATAAGTATGTACATGTATTCTGTATAGTTAGGTATGCAGTAGGGCGGGGCGTGCGCGTCGCGCGCCGTATGCCTGCATGTGCGCTATTGCACCGCAGTATATTAAACGCAGAAAAATGTAAGTGGTATAGTAAGCAGTATAGTAAACGCAGAAAAATGTAAGTGGTATAGTAAGCAGTATAGTAAACGCAGAAAAATGTAAGCGGTATAGTCAGAGCAGAAAAATGTAAGCGGCATAGTAAGCGGTATAGTGAGCGCAGAAAAATATAAGCGGTATAGTACGCGGTATAGTAAGCGGTATAGTAACGCAGAAAAATGTAAGCGGTATAGTACGCGGTATAGCACGCGGTATAGTAAGCGGAATAGTACGCGGTATAGCACGCGGTATAGTAAACGCAGAAAAATGTAAGTGGTATAGTAAGCGGTATAGTAAACGCAGAAAAATGTAAGTGGTATAGTAAGCGGTATAGTAAACGCAGAAAAAAGTAAGTGGTATAAAAGCGGTATAGTAAGCGCAGAAAAATGTAAGCGGTATAGTACGCGGTATAGCACGCGGTATAGTAAGCGGTATAGTAACGCAGAAAAATGTAAGCGGTATAGTAACACAGAGAAAATGTAAGCGGTATAGTAAACGCAGAAAAATGTAAGTGGTATAGTAAGCGGTATAGTAAACGCAGAAAAATGTAAGCGGTATAGTAAGAGCAGAAAAATGTAAGCGGCATAGTAAGCGGTATAGTGAGCGCAGAAAAATGTAAGCGGTATAGTAAATGCAGAAAAATGTAAGCGGTATAGTAAGAGCAGAAAAATGTAAGCGGCATAGTAAGCGGTATAGTGAGCGCAGAAAAATGTAAGCGGTATAGTACGCGGTATTGTAAGCGGCATAGTAAGCGGTATAGTGAGCGCAGAAAAATGTAAGCGGTATAGTACGCGGTATAGTAAGCGGTATAGTAACGCAGAAAATGTGAGCGGTATAGTAAGCGGTGCAGTAAGCGCAGAAAAATGTAAGCGGTATAGTAAGCGGTATAGTAAGCGCAGAAAAATGGACGCGGTATAGTACGCGGCATAGTAAGCGGTATAGTAACGCAGAAAAATGTAAGCGGTATTAAGGGGTATAGTAAGCGCAGAAAAATGTAAGCGGTATAGTAAGAAGTATAGTAACGCATAAAAATGTAAGCGGTGCAGTAACGCAGAAAAATGTTATCGGTATAGTAACGCAGAAAAATGTAATCGGTATAGTAACGCAGAAAAATGTAAGCGATATAGTAACGCAGAAAAATGTAAGCGATATAGTAACGCAGAAAAATGTAAGCGGTATAGTAAGCGGTATAGTAAGCGCAGAAAAATGTAAGTGGTATAGTAAGCCCAGAAAAATGTAAGCGTTATAGTAAGCGCAGAAAAATATAAGCGGTATGGTAAGGTCTATAGTAAGCGGTATAATAAGCGGTATAGTAACGCAGAAAATGTAAGCGGTATAGTAAGGGTTATAGTAAACGCAGAAAAATGTAAGCGGTGTAGTAAGCGGTAAAGTAAGCGGCTTAGTAACGCAAAAAAATGTAAGCGGTATAGTAACGCAGAAAAATGTAAGCGGTATAATAACGCAGGAAAATGTAAGCGGTATAGTAAGTGGTATAGTGTGACTGAAGTCTGGTTCCAGAAATTTTAGTATATAAAATAATATGCATTATTTTTCATGTACAATAGCGCATTAAATGAAAATTGTAATATGATTTTTGTAGTAGTATATTATAATAATAAATAAAAAACACTTCATTTAAAAGTATTTCCTGCACAATAAAACATTTCCTGACGTTTCAAAAAATACACACGTAATTGTTCAAGTTTTCACTTCTGCCGGCACTCCCGGAGTGCCATTGTTTTTTGTTTTTTTCTTTGAGCCTTCTTTGTTGTAAATCAATTTAGAATGTGATTTGTGCTGAGATGCTACTTCCCCGATGTATAATGATTAGTCTCAATCAGTAATGTTTTATGAAGTTTTGCACATATGTTTTCAAACATTTTATTATTAAAAATGTCATCACATGAGAAAATGTTTCAACAGTTAACTTTTCCAAACTGTAAGTTTGTTTAATTGTCACACTTCAAGTGTTCCTAATAGTAATAGTATTCTAAATCCGTAAAACTTTGCACCTATTCGTTAAGGTACATAGTCATATTCATCATCGTGTTCGATCATATTTTCTCATTCTGTTGTTGGGCAACGTATATAAATTGGTATTGTCATCAACTAATGTTATGTTTGCAATAAATGACAATTTTGAATGGCAACGGATAAATAAACCTATGTAATTTTTGTCTACGTATGTGGCCTACCCTCACGGAAATATTTGGAAAAAAAATGGACTTATGTAGTTAATCAAATAATTAGATTAAATAGTTAGATTTAGTATTAAATAATTAGATTTAGTATCAAATAATTAGATTTAGTATCAAATAATTAGATTAGTACATAGATTGCAAGGTTCATATTAAGAATAACGGCTTACGTCTTATGCGAATTTATAAGCTCTTACATATGAGAGATAATTAATCAACATTTGCATCAATTCACAGAAATAAATCATCTGCATCGTAATCAATCATCTTTTTCCAAAACTGTTAAAAAGTGTATGGGATGTACAGGGTGTCCCAAACAGATTGAAACACGGGTGTGTTTTTTTAGCTGTTGAATATAAATAGACAATGTATATTGAAAAAAAATGTTCAAAATAAAGTAGTTAATAAGACTATGTTATTAAAATACTCTTGCCAATAAATTTCAAAAAGTTACACATTTTAAATATTTATACGACCTCCACTTAGACAAAATTGGTCAATAAGAAAATATATCTGTTTGATCCAACAAGATCATTACAAAAAGTCGCATATTTCTATCTTTAAAATTGAGTGAGTTTATCTTAATTGAATATTATTGACTATTGTGAATGGGGACCATATATCAAATTAGAAATGTAAAATTTCCACATATCACAAAAAAGTTAAACTGAATGATAATAAACAGCAGAAAAATTTTGCGAATTTTCTTAGACTCATCATGCAATTATGGATTTTGATGTACTTCACATACTGAGATATGCCATTTGTTTTATCTGGAAAATACTAAATAAATAAATAAATAAACGCATGGATATATTTATACACATCCATATGATATTCGTCTCTTCATATGATTTCTGAATATGAAATGTGTTATTTAGATATATTTGTGATCACATGTTAACGTATTGTCGATCTAGAAAATGCCTACCTCAATTTGTATATGGACCCTATTTTCGCTACTGAAACAGCCTTTTAAGTGATACGAAAAAAAGTTGTATAGGTATGCTTTTTTCCTTTATCATAATTAAGTTAATTTTAAAGATACAGACATGCAGTTTTTTTGCAATGATCTTGTTAGATCGAAAATAAAATAAAATCTAATTGTCTAATTTTGTCTATAGGTTTCGTTTAAAAATTTTAAAAGTGTAACTTTTTTGAAAATTATTGGAAAGATTATTTCTTTAGCATAGTTTTATTTCCTACCTTATTTTGAACATTTTTGAAATTTAAATTACCTATTTATCTTGAACAGATTAAGAATTAAAGATCGTTTTAATGTTCAACCTGTATTAATTAGAATGGAAACTTTTAAAATCAAGTTTAAAAAGTCCACTCATTTATTAGAAAATTGCGAAATAAATAGCATACTATACAATTTTCTAAGGTTTTAGCAAAAATATAATTTAAAACTAAAACGTTCACACAATGAAAACAGAGATTAAGAATTTTATATTTATAAGAAGTGTGGGCGTTTCTAAGAATCCGCCGTTTACTCAGACAAAATTCCAAAAAGCACTTTGAATAAAAATCTGCAAGTATAATGAAAATCCAATTCTGTGATCTACATTTTCGACAACAAAATTTAAATTTTTTATTAAAAGTACAGAATTTTGCAATGGAAAATAAGCAAATTCGAAAGCAATGTTTTTTTGGTCTATAAAAAACATTGAATGCTCTTTGAATCTATAAAACATAATCCATTACAGCTTCTTTTATCAGTTTCCAACAGGTGTTTATGACTTCAGGGTTTGTCTATTTGTCTGCCGGCCCGCCTACGATTTAAAATTTGTCCAAATGTTTAAATTTGAATAAACATTTTAGGCGTTATAGAGAATTTGTGTAAACTATTTAAAGGTAATTCTGTACCCTTTGAACTTTTTATAATTCGGTATTTTATAATACCTTTGACCTATTATTAAATGGTTTTCTGAAAAAAAAAAAAAAAAAAAGATTTAATCAAGAAATAGTCGTTGGAGGCCACTGTAATACTTACCCATCATGGATATGCATAATATAAAATATGAAAATAAAACATGTGTAAACTATTTATAAAATGCATTGCAATTCGAATAAAATCCTGGCTTGAGGACGTCATAAACTTTAAATGCTCTATTACTCAATTGCGTAAAAGAAACATCCTTATAACTCCAAAATTGATAATCATATTAACTAATGGTTTACTCCGTCGGATGAAGCGTCTCATTTCCAATTAAAATATATTTTTAAATTAAAATTTGAATGAAGCACAGGGTCATGAAAAATCGAAGAGTCTGGAAAATATTATTACAAATATATCGGCAACTCATTATCCGATCAACTTCATTCTTTATGCAAAATTTATGTTTTTTTATTGTCTTTTATATTCACCCCTTAAAGTAAACAATTTCGAAAATTTTTATATACATTTATTAGAATGACTATTTCGAGAGTCCGAAAAAATAGTTCCGGATAATCGAGGTTACTGAAATTCAATAAGCTTCTTCCCATTATTACATACTAAGTACATACCAAATTTCAAGTGTCTATCTCAATTTGTTCGGGAGATAGAGCGTTTACCGACACACACACAGAAACAGACGGACGGCAAAATTTTTTTCTAAAAATATGTTTTTCGGAATCTCCAGTGTCTGAAACGTGTAAATAAGTCAATTTTTTTTTTCGATTTTCTAAAAGGATTACAAGACTTACCCTATACTACGCATGATGGGTAAGTAAAAGAAGTTAAAAATATTAATTTCCTGATGAGACATTTGAAATACAAAAATGCATTCCACGCCCATAGGTTTAACATTTGCGAGGGGAATTTAAGATCTCACTCACTAACAACCTTAATAAAATGAGGGGAGTGATCGTTTTTGTATAGGAAATCAGTGTCGCAATCCACTTATTCATCGAAGATCCATGGTGTCTCCTTCGAGACTGAATCTGGATTTTCGTACAAATGATAATGAACATATTTTAACGAAATTCTCAACTGACTAACTTCTGTAAAATGTTGTTGTTGGATGTAATGTTAACTTAGAAAAGAAAAAAAATATGTTTAACTTCCTGTTTTACATGACGCGATATCAAGAAATATACTCTGAAAACAAACCGAAGTGAACTTAATTCTGTTCTCTTTTGTTAGATTTCAAAACTATTGAACATATAGTTCGCTATTTTTTGTCATAAGTGTAAAATTGTGTTTATTGATATAGGGCTATATATATATTACAAATTATATATATTATAAATTATTGATTTTCAGATTTTTTTCCCTTTACATGTGCTATAAGATCTTTCTTCGTGGCAAATTTTGAGTTTCTAGCTCAACCGGGAATACCCTATAAATATTACTCTCAAAAGCTATAGGGTACTTCCGGCGGACATAGAACCTTGGAATTGGAACGAAGTAATCTTGCAGCACATGTAAAGGAAAATATCTGAAAATCATTAATTTATTATATTATGTTTATATATATATATATATATATATATGCATATATGCATGTATGTATATATACCGGATGAACCAAATGTTCGTTAAAACTTTAAAAATTCCTAAAAAAGGAAGAAATTATGATAAAGAAGTGTGGTTTGCAAAACAGGGCTCACAAGGTAGTCGGATTTTATTTAGCTGCAAAAAAAATAGTTAAAAAAGTCACCTGTAGATGGCGCTAGCATGCGAAAGATTCAGCCGAATTATGCAAATTAATCCTGCTATAAAAGACTGGGATACACGAGGATTTCTCATTCCCTTTCAGAATGTTATCATTACTCGATCGAGATTCTATCTGTCGTGAGGTTTCTGCAATTCATTCCAACATGTTTCATTCAGTTGTAACGGGTGATCTGAGTCGCCTTAGTTGTGTCGTGCAATGTTCTGGAGGTCATGTTGAACAATTGTTATTGCAAGAATAAATAGATGGAGCGTACTGTTGTCCTGTTCATTGTGTTCCGGGTCGTCAGCGCCCTCTATCAGTGACATTTTTAACTAAATTTTTTTTGCTGGTAAAATAAAATCCGACTACCTTGTGAGCCCTTTCTTGCAAACCGCACTTCTTTATCATAATTTCTCCTTTTTTTATGAATTTTTAAAGTTTTAACGAACTTTTGGTTCACCCGGTACTTTATATCCATAATTGTTGCTGTGAGAGTATGCTATTTAAATTAATGTATTAGAATATATATATATATATATATGCACTGCCGGCAAAAGTTTGAGACCACTTCGGAAGATCTTTTATTATCTATAAATACTCAAAAAATATATGAAAATAAATTGTAAACTGCACTTGTACATCTTCTATAGCCCTTGCGGAATATCCAAACAGCAAATTATTTTGTTTAATTATCAAGAAAGGGTGCAATAAACGCATTGTTTCCAAATATCAACAAATGCCGAGTATGAGTCATTGTTATTTTTTTATGACCTTCAGGTGGTCACTATTTAACTATTGTTTTACTTTTACTGGTCATTTATTTAACTAATGCTTTACTTTTTTTAAGTGTTTCATATTAAGATACACTATTTTGTCAAAGTTCTTCATGCTCTTTCTCGTTTAGTCTGATTTTGTGGTTACTTCTGCCAAGACGTCTTAAAAATGGGGACAAAACAGGAAATCAGCATCGAAATACGGTCTGCCTCCATAATGAATTGTTCTATGTAATGAAGGAAAATCTGAACGTGTGATTGCCGCTCAGTTAAAATTATCGAAGGCATGCGTTCATCGCACAATCGTTCGATACAAGGAAGCCGGAAGTATTCAGGGTCGTGCACGCTCAGGATGGCCAAGAGCAACCACTTCTATCGTGGATAATTTCATTGTTGTTACCAGCAAGCGGAATAGACGCCTAACAGCGCCATAACTTCGCGCTCAAAATAGTAAATAGTAGTCGCGCTCAAAAGTAAACAAATCTCGATCCAAACCTGTGTCATTTGCTATTGCAAAAAGAAGATTGATAGACGCTCATTTGTTTGGCGTCCGAAAACCGTTATTAAAACCACAGGACAATAAGAAACGAATGGAGTGGGCACTTACCCATCGAAGCTGGACAGAAGAATATTTTTAAAATGTTCTTTGGAGTGATGAATTGAAGTTCGAAATATTTAGAACGAAAAGGAGAAATTTGTTCGACGTTGTGCCGGAGAAAAGATGATGCCAGATTGTGTGGTGCCGTCTGTGAAGCACAGTGGTGGGTCCGTTATGATCTGGGGTTGTTTCTCTGGATATGGAACTGGAGATTTGGTACGGATTCAAGGAATTATGGAAAAGAACAATACAGAACGATTCTCGAAACAAATGTCATTCCCTCCGGGCTGAGATTCATTGGCGATAGGTTAATTTTCCAACAAGATAACGACCCTAAACGTAGTTCGAAATTATGCAGAGACTATTTAGAATAAAAAGAAGCGGAAGGTGTAATATAAAACATGGTGTGACCTCCTAAGAGCGCTGATTTCAATCCGATCGAAACTTTATGGGAAGAACTCAAAAGAAAAGTTCGTGATCGATGCCCCTCATCACATGAAGAGATGTGGAAGGCTTTAAATAAAGCTGGAACAATATACCACAAGACACAATCGATAAATAGATTGCTTGTATGCCTAGACTGGTGAAAAAAGTTATAAAATGCAAAGGAGGATTTTTCGATGAAGAATCGGTTTAAGCTGTTTTTAACCATTAAAAAATGTACGTTAATCCTTTCGCTACTAAACGCCTGGTGAAGCAAAATACTGCGAGATCACCCGAGTGCCGGAGAAAGAGGTGTGTCATTTTCTCCCCTCGGAAAAATCAAACATTTGTCGCAGAGTAGGGGATAATCGAAATCAACGGGTGGGAAGCCTTTTGTACTAGTGATCTTAGGGAGGTTCCACTTTCGAGGATAGCTTCTTTTTTATTGTGTTGCTGACAAAAGGCAGGCGGAAGGAAGGGTGAGTAAAAAATCTCTCAGAATATTTCAGCATTCAGGCGCTTGCCGTATTTTGTATGCTATTGGGTTTTTAGACTTCAGTATTCAAAGGGTTAAAAGCAATCATTGATAATTTGTCTATATTTAGATTAGTTTTATTTCTCAGGTTGTATATTTTTTGATGATTAAACTTTTCTCTGAAAATACCTTTAAGAATAGTTTATATAATAATAGTTTTTGAGTTTCATTTTATTTTCTCATTTTCCTTAGTATGGTCTCAAACTTTTGGCCGGCAGTGTATATGATCAGTATTCCCAATTATGGAAATTCACAAGTTTGTCACTTAATAAATTGACATAGATTTATAAATTAATGATTTTTGGATTTTCCCCTTTACATGTACTATGAGATTCCCAAATTTCCATGTCCTAGGTCAACAGGAAGTACCCTATAGGTTTTGAGAATAAAACTTATAGGGTACTTCCGGTTGACCAAAAACCTTAAAATTTGGCAGGAAGGAATGTCCTATAGCACATGTAAAGGGAAAAATCCAAAAATGATTCATTTATAATTCTATGTCGATTTATTACGTGATTTTACCGAGATTCGAAAGCGAGACTATAAGGTTTCCGTACTCCATTTCAGTTACGGAACCCTAAAAATTCTGGAAGCGTACAGTATTTCGGTCAGCAAGGTCGTGTATACTATCAGCTACATTTTGAATCACAGAACATGTAACAACGCAAATAGTGGTCATTTTCAGTACTTTCCGTGAAATCATATTTCACAGAAAGCAAAGTAAATCTGCCAACTCTGTTAAAATATCTCTATTCTTGTTAAAGTTTTGAGAAAAAATAAAAATCCGGATTCGGATTGAGTGACTGTATTCTTTACTGAAAAAATGGATTACGATCCTCGTTCCCGGTACAAAAATTGTTACTTGTAACATGCTCTACCACCCGTTAAGGGGAGTCTTCACTCACTTGAAAACACCTGTTCGCTAATGTTAAACTTATGGGCAGGTTGTTTTCGAATTTCTCGTTTAAATTTGAATATTTGTAAACGATTTTTTTTGCATAAGATAGATGAAATCGATTCCTAATCGGGCTATTACCTTATTTTTTCGATTTCAGTTGCAGATTTTTTTAATAAGGGTTCTTTTACTTTCAAAGCCGGTTCCGAAAGTGAAAGTACTTTTATTAAAATTTATTAAAAAAATCTTCAACTGAAATATAAAAAGTAAAAAAAATAGCCGTATTAGGGATCGATCTCAGCTATCTTATGCAAAAAAAAATCGTTAAAAAATATTCAAACTTAAACGAGAAATTCGAAAACAACCTGCCCATAGGTTTAACATTACGAGAGGGGTTTTTCAAGTGAGTGAAAACTCCCCTTAAGAGTCTACACTACTCACGCGAAGACACTCGCAAGCTAATGTTAAACGAATGCCAGCGTTCATTTCAAATTTCTCGTTTGAGTTTCAATATTTTTAACTGATTTTAGCTGAGGTCAATTTCTAATCGTGTACTCTTTCTTAAAAAAAAGAAAAAAAATTGGTTACTGTTTTTTTTTTTTAATGAGGATACTTTTAACTTCGGAACCGGTTCCAAAATAGAAAGTGATCTCATAAAAAAAATCTGCAAGCCAAACAGAAAGAAAGGACATTGTTAGATATCGACCTCAGCTATGTTATTCAGAGAAAAATAATAATAATCATTGAAAATATTGAAATGCATACGAAAAATTTGAAAAGAACGTCGCCTTTTGTTTAACCTTAGCTTACGAGTGCCTTCCTGTGACTAGTGTAGACTCCTAAAATTTTCCTAAGGCCTTTCAGGACTTTACAAATTGAGTCAACTTCTTTAGATTTATTCATGTTATGATTCACATTTAAACTAAAAATTGAACTAACTTTTTAATTTTCATGCATGTTATGATTTACATTTAAGCTGCAAATTGAGTCAACTTTTTAAGTTTCGTCCATGTTATGATTCACATTTAAGCTACAAATTGAATTAATCTTTTACTTTCATCCATGTTATAATGCATATTTAAGCTACAAACTGAATCAACATTTTTATTTTCATCCATGTTATGATTCAGATTTAAGTTACAAACTGAATCAACATTTTTTATTTTCATTCATGTTATGATTCAGATTTGAGATACAAATTGGGTCAACTTTTTTATTTACATCCATGTTATGATGCACATTTACGCTACACGCTGAGTTATTTAGAGTTATTTAGAGTTAAATTATCTCTTTATTACAGCATTTCAAATGGCATAAGCCTGTCTCTATTCGAGTGACACCTTCAAAAGACCAATTCTGTTTTTAGATTTCTAAATTCTATTTCCGACATTCGAAGAATATCTGGTTGAAAAATATGATGATTCCGCTACTTTAAAAGTATTATTTATGAGAAAATGTGCTGATGAAAATCTTACAACTATGGAGCTTAAAAAAAATTCTAACAGACGAAAATTTCTTAAAATAGCTAGTTTGTGAAATCTCTATATATGTTATCTGTAGTTTCAGTACGTTCAAGGATAAGCTACATGCTTTCCAGTTTAAGCTTAAAGGTAAAATCTGATAAAACACAAAAGATGACAGCATATAGTCTCGTGAGTTTTGAGAATAGAGATCAGAAAAGAGATAAGGAAAAGTAGATATGTGGTATCACAATGAAAACGAAGCTGGTTTTTAAAATATATTTTTTGCTTTTCCGAATAAGTTTGCTTAATATTTTTGTACATGCATTTAATTTCGATATGAAAGGTAAATAAAAAAAATAAATCACATTCATATATCGTTAAAAGGAAAAGCTATTTAAAAATGTGTCATAATTTGATAACGATGGTCTGCAAATTGAAAACTAACTTTCGAAACAGAAACCGTATTAATTAAATTTTATGTTTTTGTGGATGCTAAATCTAAAAATAAAGACAGTTTTTCTGCATCAAGCAATATATTTCTCTTATTTAATGTTGAAAACATGCTGGAAAAGTGCAAAATTTTCAAAATGACCGATGAAAAATGATAACACATAAAATTATTTCGAATCTTGATTAATTGATTAATATTAACTGAACTTGTGTAATTGAAAGAATCATAGGACACTTACAAAACTTACATTATGATCTATAGGGAAAATAATTTCTGTGTACTTTAGTAATTTTACACTATTTCAAACATATTGAAATTGATATATATCACTGAGGTACACAAGAAGATGCTTACTATAGAATAAGGTGTGCATAGCGTTCATCGTTCATTTACAGGGACACACAAAACAATTCGAATACTGTCTATCAATAATAATTAAATAACAATTGCTAGAAATGCGTTTACACTTGTGATACGCATTTTAAAATTTAACTCCTTTTTTGCAAATTGGTTGGTTTACATAAATTCTATAGATCTTATACAGGGCTTCACAAAAGATCTCGAGTGCATTTCCGTTTATTGGCGAAATTTGCTGTACAGGAATTTTCAACTGTGCTATACGTTTTCTAACTGTAGTAAACTTTAGAATACTGTGTCGTATACATACAAATCTATAGATTCTATACAGGGCTGCACAGAATGATTCAGTTACTTTTCCGACTATTAACGGTAATTGACGGCATTGGTTTTCCAAAGTTGTTATGCGTTTGCCAAAGTTATTACTTAGACATTATCTTTTACCATATTATACTGTGAAGTTTTGTTAAAGTATGCTGAATGTGTTGGAAAGTGTTTCATAATCTATGCTTGACGTATTATTTTTATTTTATTTTTTTTCCCCTCTGAGGACACTTTTGCTTTCGGAACATGTTTCGAAAGTGAAAGTGTTCTCATATACACAGATACAAAATAAATAAATAAATAAATAAATAAAAGAGCTAAAATCGGAAAAGTGCTAAAGTACCAGGTTAGACATTAATCTCATATATCCTATGCAAATAAATAAATAAATAAATAAATACACATTTTGAAATGCAAACGAGTAATTTCAGAAAAACGCTGACATTCATTTAACATTAGCTTGCGAATGTCTTCGCTTAAATAAGTCGAGACAAGAGTCTCAGCGTTTTAGGTCTCAAAGCATCTACGTAAATCAAAAACGAAATTCTAAGTAGATTTTATTTGATTTAAAAGAAAATTAAAACTCATTTTAAGTTAAATTTAACACAAAAAAAAAACATATTTTCTGTACCTACGAAACTATAAATGCAGTGAAAAAGACAAATTATAATACAGAGATTTTTATTTATTGCCTGTTTCATTAAATCAATTTGAAAAATTTGCCATGTTCTGAAATTTGGCAGAGACTGCACTTTAAAACACAATCAGCATTTTTAAAAATGGAAATTCCCCTTTTTACCAAAAAATGTGTCATATTTTTTATCTACATTACACTGCATTCATTTTAGAATGCAATGCTCTGGTATCATTAGCTGTCGATTGATTTTAATTTATTTTCAGGAAATGGTAATGCCATACTTAACGTCCAGCTTCATATTAATAGGACAACTTAATTTTTTTTAAGTATATCTAGATTTTTGTGCATGTTCGTATATTCCAGCATTCATTCTCAGTCCTTCATTTCGCTGGGAACCAATAAGTCCAGTCTATTTTGTCCACTGTGTGAGCATGAATATCGCCTATAGCTGTCTTTGGAGTATATCGTTAACTTTGCCCTGCAAAATGCTGCAACTGATGTGCTCTACGTCCTACTTGCAGTGCGTCCTACCACAAAAAGAGCAGAAAAAACGCCCTCGTGCTCTTATAGTGGTAGAATATCTTTTCACGCTTGATAAAGAAAGAATAATTCTTTCGAAACGCGACGTGTTAACATCTCTTTGTTGTGTATTTGCTTTAGCATTCTGAGACAAAACTTCAGAAATTCTTATTTCTATTTATGTTCAACAAAAAAGTTCAACAGACAAACATGTGCAACAAAAAGTTCAACAGACAAACATGTGCAACAAAAAAGTTCAACAGACAAACATGCTAAACTAACAGCGTACAATGAACATCATTTTGAAAATATCCGAAAAACGTTTCGTGTTGATGCTGGGTTGGGGAAGCCGATCACTGTGAAACTTACCCAGAACCGATTTTGAAAATTACAGATAGCAAAAGAAAGTTTTGTTTCTGAAATGCTTCTTTGAATCTCGGATATCTATTCATTTCTGGGGTTTCTAAAGATAAAGGAACGCTTTTCAGATTCGTGGTTACCTTTCGTAAACTTTCTTGCTAGATCAAGAAACATTATTCTTTTTTTTTAAAGCGTACAGCTTGTGGCAAACAAGTCCAACCAAACAACTAAACAGACAACCTCCCTGCATTTTAGATTTTAATGTCAGATGTGAGGCAAGCGCTTCTAAGTTTTTAAGGCACATGCCCTAAAAAAAACTTTTTAAAAGGGCAAACTGCCTTTTTAGCAGTATAAATTTACGCTCTTGAGTGAGTTTTTTTTTTTTTTTTTTTTTTGTAAAGCTATATTTTGCCACTCTGTTGTAAAATTAAAATCTGCAGATGTGGAAGATGTTTGATATTTTCAAATGGCATTTTTTAAAACTATGATGTGATTAGTTAAAATTATTTGAACCTAATTGTTTTTGTTGCTTTTAAATCTTCAATCTCAGTCACTTAAAACCCCAAATATTTTTTCTAATTATTTCAAATAACTATTTTTTAGGGATATGAAATTCGCTTACGTGTATTTAATTATTATGCTAAATTAAAAAATTTGAAAATAGAGTATCATAGGTTGATACATAAATAGCGTGATCAAATTTTATAACGCCACATTTTAATAACTTTCATAACTTTAAAATTATAATTTTTGAAACATTATATATATATATATATATATAATTATATATATATATATATATATATGTTTATCTCACGAATTTATCCCCTTCTTAAATTGTAATAATTGTTTTAAATCAAAACTACGGAAACTGGATGAATTACAGTCCTCAAATTTGTCCTCGAATTTCGAGTACGTTTGGTCACCGTATGTAAAACCATATTGGCTCCGATGTAAAACATGGTAACTCACATTTTTTTGTTTTCTGATTTTCATGTGAAATTATTAAACTGCATTATTACATATTTTTAAAGTACAAGGTTTATTTATTACTCAATAGATGCCATCATAATCAAAGATAAATTGTAGATAAGTGAAACGAATTTTATTATTAAAATCCAATAATTCCAATAAAATAAAATCTATCAGACCAAAAACGCTGTAGTTTCTGTCTTAATAAATCAGCTGTTTTAGAGGAAACAATCATTATAGTTTTGGTTGTAGATTAAAAAAAAATTCAATATTGAATATCTCGAATCTTGCTTTTTAAAGTTACTTTGTTATACACACGAGCCCTTCAAATAATCATCGTAAGTTCGTAATGTATTTTCATTTACCTACACTAGAACCTACTACCATAATCTTTTCCACTTTTTGATGCAGTAGTGAGATATCGATTAGACTTTTAGGCGGCTAAATTTTTTATTTATTGACAAAATCTTCAGAAGTATGACGTTTGGAGTGAAATGACGAAATGGTAATCATGGGAAACTTCGAGAATAGAAAGAAAAATATTTAAATAGTTTTCAAATTTTGTTTTTAAAGTTGGTTTTAGAAGTATGTGATACTTCTCAATGAATATTTCAAGTGGGTATAATAGTCAACTTTTGTTTATGTATTTTTTCGGTAAACGTTAAAAAAGAACCTTATATTTTAATTCCTTATTCATTATTCAATTATAAAATAATAAATTCGGCAAAAAATAGTTTTCATATTTTATTTTTAATGATGGTTTTAGAAATATTTGATGTTTCTAAATGAAAATATCAATTATGTATAACAGTCAACTGTGCTTATGTGTTTATTCGGTAGATGTTTTTAAAAAACTTATATTTTAATCATTTATTCATTATTCAATTACTAAATAATAAATTCGTCAGAAAATAGGTTTCAAATTTTATTTTTAAAGCTGGTTTCAGAAATATGTGATGCTTCTAAATGGAAATTTCACGTGGGTATAACAGTCAACTGTGCTTATGTATTTATTTGGTAAATGTATTTTTTAAAACTATATTTTAATTCTTTATTCATTATTCAATTATTAAATAATAAATTCGTCAGAAAATAGCGTTAAAATTTTATTTTTAAAGCTGTTTTCAAAAATATATGATGCTTCTAAATGAAAATTTTAAGTGGGTGTGACAGTCAACTGTGCTTATGTATTTATTTGGTAAATGTTTTTTTAAAAAACCTATATTTTAATTCTTTATTCATTATTCAATTATTAAATAAAAAATTCGTCAGAAAATAGTTTTCAAATTTTATTTTTAAAGCTGGTTTTAGAAATATATGATGCTTCTAAATGAAAATTTCAAGTAGGTACAACAGTCAACTGTGTTTGTATATTTATTTGGTAAATGTTTTTTAAAAAAAACTATATTTTAATTCTTATCTCCTTATTCAATTATTAAATGTTAAATTCGACAAAAAAAAAAAATGATTTCAAATTTTAACTTTTTAAGTTGATTTTAGAAATAGGTGATGTTTCTAATTCAAAATTTCAAGTGGGTATAACAGTTAACTGAGTTTATGTAGTTAATCGGTAATGCGAAGTCTAGGAGTAATATGATTAACCCTCTCATGCATGGGAACCTCATATGAAGTTGTTTTGAAAATCAACCCTCAGCGAACTGTTCATATATTAGTTTTATTACTGTGTCACATATAAACCTCATATGAAGTTCAACAATGCTTGTGAAATTAACACTGAAATAGATAGCAACTAGGAGTCTTCTTTTCGAATATTCAGTTTAAGACATTCGCATCGGGCAATTTTTCCTTAAACTTTCCTCTAAAACGGGGTATTTTAATTATATTAAAACAATGGCAGCTCCTCCCTCTTCTGAAAAACTTTCGTAAATTGTTTCCTAGATTGTTTTCTCAAGTTTTTGCATTAGTAAATATAATTCAATATACGGATTTATAATAGAATGTCTTACGATTTAAAACATTAAAAATAATTTAAAATATATTAAAAATAAATAAACAACGTAAAATAGCACAAATAAAAATATATAAAATGGTAAACAGCTGTTTCGGAGCCCCTAAAGCTCCATCATCAGTTGCAAATTCAAAAGATTAAAACCGAATCAAATGTTTAAGCCATATAAATATGCTTGAGTCTCTCGCATGCGCCTAAGATTGAATGGGGTTGAGTTTTTCAAAACAACAGCGGAGTCAGGAAACACATGTGAGTCAGGAAACCAATAGGAGCGCCCGGCCAGAGCGGGCGAGTTTAAGTACGGAGGGGTAAAACGAAAAGGGGGAAACGAAGAGAATGAATTAAAAATAACCTAAAACATGTCCAACATGATATAAATGCATATTCTCTAAGGTATAAACCACGCTCTTAGTCAGTGATGTCTTTTAAATAAAAACGAGAATTCTCGTTTCCTGATAACGACGCTTATTTTTTAAAAACGAGAATTCTCGTTTCCCGACGACAACGCTTATTTTTTTTTAAAAACGAGAATTCTCGTTTTCCCGATGTGAATGTGGTAAAATGTCCGCCTTCGGCAATTTTTATTTTCGAACACACAGTGTAAAGAAAGTATTGTATTCATGATTTGTATTTGTGTACGAGTGAACACGATAACTGTACAAACGGTACTTCCGATTGAGCTCCAATTTGGCGATTATGTTATAGACCACTTCTCAAGAACTGTAGATAGATTTTAATAAAAATCGGCCGACGGATTAGGTATTTAATCCATTTTTAAATTATTTTAAAACAATTTTTCGACCGATTCTATAGGAAAAATCCCCAAGGAAATTTGACAGAGTATAGGTGATAAATAATGCGTTGATGTAATCAAGCATTAATGCACCGCCCCCTGAATACTAGGCCTATGTGCTGACACAAAAATGGCGGCTGTCGTAGGTGGAATCTTTTAAGCATTTGTACGTTCCCCTGTATTTACACACCAATACTTTCTGAAAATTTTCTTTGACTTATTTAATCTGAGAAAAATTGGGCGGAGAAAACTTTTATTGGTGTTTCTAATTATTGGTGTGTATTTAATTATTGGTGTTAAAATTCAAGGGACCATACTAATGCGGAATAAAATCCGCCTATGACAGTCGCCATTTTTGTGTTAGCGCCTGGGCCTACTATTCAGGGGGCGGTGATTAATGCTGAAGAGGTGACGTCACTAGTTTTAAAACGGGAAATCCAAAGTTTGTGCAGCAACCGCTGAAATACCCTTTTCTTATTACTTTCCGAACACATTGCGTTAGGAATGTAATAAGAAAAATGGTTTTCAACGGTTGCTGCACAAACGCTGGACCTCCCGTTTTGAAACTGGTGAAGTCACCTCTGCAGCATTAATGCTTGATTACATCGCCGCAATATTTATCACTTATACTCTGTTAAATTTCCTTAGAGATTTCCCTATAAAATTGGTCGAAAATGGTTTAAAAATGATTTAAAATGGATTAAATATCTAATCCGTCGCCCGCTTTTTATGAAAATCTATATAATTCTTAGGAGAGTGGTCTATAACATAGTTGCCAAATGGAAGCTCAATCGGAAGTACCGTGTTCACAAATGCACACACATACAAATCATGATAACAAGCCTTTCCTGTTCAGAAAGTAAAAAGAAAAGGGTTATTCAGCGGTTGCTGCACAAACGCTGGACCTCCCGTTTTGAAACTGATGACGCCACCTCTGCAGCATTAATGCTTGATTACATCGCCGCAATATTCATCCCAAATACTCTGTCAAATTTCCTTGGGAATTTTCCCTATAGAATCGGTCGAAAAATGGTTTAAAAATGAATTAAATACCTAATCCGTCGGCTGATTTTTATGAAAATCTATACAATTCATGAGAAGGTGGTCTTTATCATATTCACAAAATGGAAGCTGAATCTGAAGTATCGTCTTCACAAATACACACACACAAATCACGATAAAAATCATCCTCACTCTCGTAAGGAAAGGATTGTTATCATGATGATGTATAATTGACAAATACTGCTGTGATGTAATCAAGCATTAATGCTGCTGAAGTGACGTCACCAGTTTCAAAACGGGAGGCATAGCTTTCAAATCAAACCGATTCAGAGATTTATTTAAAAAAATCCTTTTTATATATGTTTCTGGACGTAAGAATAAGAAGGATATCCAGAAGGAAGTGTTCAGGAAGTCGAGTGGAGTCAATCCATTTTTTTTTCTGCTCTACAGGAAGAAAGATATTCTCAAAGAAATTGCGTTCTAAATTTAAACAAAAAATGACTAGAAATGTTTTTTTACACTTTACTTTGTGGTAAGGCATCCAAAATTTGAATTACCACAAAAACTGTGAATAATTCTTAATAAGTTTTCAATGTTTGTAAATGTTATATCAGGGTTGTTTAGTAATTGTGTAATAAATGTAAGATCTTTTTTTTAAATTCAACCTTTTTTTTCATAATAATCCATTTAAATCAATTTTAAATGCAAAATTTTTTATTAAAAATAACTTATGCATGAGCGACTTAAAATACAGAATGTATATTTATCCGTTAACTAAATACATATTTTTTTATTATTCATGTTTTTATTGTGAAATTTTAAAATAAAAAGATCATTAATATGCCAGATATTTTATTGATTTTTTTGGTACAAAATTACAATTAATAAAATAAAATACGGTTACTTTTCATTGTGAGTTATAGTAAACATAAGAACGTAATGAGATTTGCTGTTAGTAAAAGTTAAATTATATGATAAAAGGTACAAAGAAAACTAAGGGGTAACACCACTTTTAAAATTTCGAAAAATAAAAAAAAGTCGTCTTAAGTTCTTTTAATACACACGAAAGTCGTGTTTAATAAGTTATAAATCGATATCGTAAGTGAAAGGACAACTTTAGAGTGATAGTTGTGAAGTGCGTCACAGCGTGCTAAACCACCGCCCCCTGAATTCTAAACCTACGCGCTGACACAAAAATTGTGGATTTTTTTCATCTTCGGTACGGTCCCTTGAATTTAAAACCAATAATTTCTAAAAGTTTTCTCCGCCTTATTTTCCTAAGAATAAATAAATCGAAGAAAACTTTAAAAAATACTGGTGTCTAAATTCAGGGAACCGTACAAACGCTTAAAAAAATCCACCTACGACAGCCAACACCTTTGTGTCAGCGCGCACGCCTAGCATCAAAGGGCGATTGCTAAACAGTAACAAAAACTTTAAGCAAGCTTTTCTCAGAACGGCATTTTCAAAATCAATCAACTCGGGTATTTTTGAAAATTATTCGTCACTGTTTTTTGAGTGAAATACTCAGGATTTTTTTGAAAGATTGATATCTTGCTTTTCTGTGTAACTTTAAGTAACAAAGTTTTTGTTTTAGAAGTTGCATTTTACTTTGCATCGATGCTATTTCACGAAAAATGCATATTTTAAAAAACGACTACGTATTTCACTAGCTTTTGAAATAATAAACCATTTTTTTACTTCAATGTTCTAGTTCAAGTCTACGGTATATTACCGTCCCCACCGCTTGACCCGCTTTTTTCGAAGTGTTGTTCATCAGCTGTAAATCTACTATTTTATAATATATCAATTGAAGGAAAAAAACAATTTTCTACTTTAATATATGTATAATAAATTAGTGTAAATAAATTTTTATAAACAGTTCTAATTTCTTTAAAAACTATCTACGAATAAGCCTTTAATTTTCGTGTGTCTAAGGGGTGTTACTTCTATAGTATGAGAGTCACGTGTTTGAATTAGATTAAAATAAAAGTAATAAGATTAAAAATAAATAAATAAACGTCACATTCACTATAGAACAAATAATTTTTCGTTATCAGAAATGCTTATTTCGACTCTTATTCGTAAAAGCTACAAAGAAGATGTGATGCTCCAGGAATGAGAATCACGCTTTCGAATTCAAGTAGAACAAAAAATAAATAAGATAAATTAAGGCTCCTACAATAAGTCTGACTCACGTCGCCATTTAATTGTCCGTAGGAGAAGAACGATTGGCTACGCCACGTGGGTAACAATATGCTTGGTGATTCAGCCTGTATTAAAGTAGCCCTAAGATAAATGATGACGTCACAATTACAAGGACATGTATAAGTTTTCGATATTAGAATTATTACTTCTGACGATTAATGAGCCTCAGATTCGTGAAAGCTACAAAAAAGAGTATAGCGTAAAATAGAGTAATGTGGACGGGAAAAGGGGCACTGGAAGAAGGGCATACAAAAAATGGGTCCTGGATAAAATGGTACTCGAAATAAAGCGCACCGGAAAAAGGTACCTTTAGTATATTGCAATTATAAAAGGACACATTTTTTAACCGTTATTATATTTTTTTCTGACACTATTTATCATTCTGTTTAATCTATATACAGTAAAATCTGTGAAAACGGAAATTAACCAAGTGTTGCTGCTTCAGTAGCTGCAACCATAAGATGGTGAAATCTCGTTCCAACATTTGGAGCTCCGGTTTAACCATAGCTCTCGTTTAGAGGCATGGTTGTTTCAACTGTTCCAATATTTGGAGCTATGGTTCAACCGGAGCTCCAAATGTTGGAACAAGAATTCAGCTTCTTATGGTTGCAGCTACTGCAGCACCAAAAGTTGGTTCAACCCAGCAAGAAATTTTTAAATGTGTACCGTAATTTCCGGCGTATAATCCGCGGATAAAGCAATCATGTTTCGACTCAGAAATTTTATATTATAAAATGTTACTTAATCGCTGTAAATATTTGACTTCAATAATTAAATGAAAATTGTGGGTCTAAAAATGATTGTCTGATCCGGAGATTATAGGCCGCAAATTACGGTACAATTGATTCTGAAATTTTTTACTGCGTATAAATTAAAACCTGTTAAGTAGAAATAGCTCGGGACTTGGAAAAATTTCCATTTTATAGAGGTTTTCGTCTTAGTAAGTATAATTTTATGGTGTTCGTTTCATAGGAACCATGATTTTTTTCCAGTTAAGGCAGGATACTGTCATTGGGAGGTCTTCATACATTTTACTGTATATATTATTATTATACAGTAAACCTTTATGTAAAGGAATCGGTATTTAACGGTATTCTACCTTATACGGAAAAATTTTATGGTCCGATCAGAAAGAATACATACAATGCATTTACAATAGACGATGTACTTTCTAAAACGGCAACTTCTCCCAAACAAAACTTAGTGTGCTCATGCTGGAATTCTAGTAGAATAAAACAGTATATTATTAATAAAAAAACACAATTACTAAGGGTTAATTATATTTTCAACGTCAGAATTATTTATTTCTGACGCTTATTAAGACTAAAATTTTTAAAAGATACGAAGAAGGGGAATAACACTTTAAGTATGAGAGAAACGTGTTTGAATTCAAGTAAAATAAAAGAAGTATGATAAAAATGATATCACAAATACTAGATGATGAATAAGTTTTCGATATCGGAATTTCTTATTTTTGACGCTTACTTAGATTCAAATTCGTAAAAGATACGGAAAAGAGGAATGACACTTTAGGTATGAGAGTCACGTGTTGGAGTTCAAGTAGGAAAATCAGAACAAGTGTGAGTAGGACTCGGACCCTGAGGATTCCTTACCGTTATGTAATATTAACTTTAAATATTCTGTTACAATGCGTTAATTTGGCGTTAGTAGCGATTACGGAAATTCATGTGATTATCATGTAATAATTCGAAATAGATTTATAAATTAATGATTTTTCGGACTTATTCCTTTCCATGTGCTATAAGACTTTCCTTCGTGCCAAATTACAAGGTTCTAGGTCAACTGGAAATAACCTATAGGTTTTACCCTCAAAACTTATAGGGTACTTACGGTTGACCTAGAACCTTGAATTTTGGCATGAAGGACGGTCTTATAGCACATGTAAAAAAATAAAAAAATAAATAAAATAAAAAACACGAAAATCATTTCTTTATAATTCTATGTTGATTTATTACGTGAATTTCCCTAATCGAGATTTCGAAAACGAGACTATAAGGGTTCAGATTTTCTTTCAGGTGCGGAATGCTAATAAAAAGGTACTATAAAAATAAAGGCATTTACAATTACAAGGAGATGAATAAGTTTTCGATATCAGAAAGACTAATATCTGATGCTTACTGAAACTCAAATTCATAAAAGATACGAAAAATATCATGACTTGGTGATAACAGGTATGAGAGTAAAGGAATTCAACTAGAAATATAGAAGAAAAAGAGATAAAAAACAATGCAATTACTATGGGTTAAATAAAATTTGGATATTAGAAATCTTAATATTTGATGCTTACTGAGACTCAAATATGAAACAATTCTTTTTAGTTATTGCAGTTTAAGAAGAAATCTAAATTTCACTATTCATTATCATGTCACTGTAGTGACTCTGATGAAATTACGTAGTGAGTGATGAAATTTAAGTGATTGGGGGAGTGATGAAATGACGTAGAAATGACGCAGAAATGACGCTAAATTACGCATCTGAGTGATGAAATTACAGGAAATTACGTATCTAAGTATGAAATTACGTATCTGAGTATGAAATTACGTGAAATTACGTAGATTACATTTTCAAATCGTGAAACCTCTGAAAATATTCCCCCCCTCCCTTATTTTCAACCCAATTCCTTTAAAAACTGAAAGAACTAATAAAAATAAGCAAAGAATAAAACACCTGGTTCATGTTTTTGACAACACAATTAAAAATTTATTATTAAGAATGTATTTTTAAATAATCAGAAAAAGCTTTAGAAGGCGCGATATCTGAGAGAAAAAATCTTGAACAAAGAAAACAGAAGTTAATATAAAAACGGATGCAGGTGAAAGACAGTGGTTAAAGTGTTTTACAATTACGAAATTTCTTTGACTTGCGCCAGTTAAATAACTTTCCTATTACTTTAGCGTCTCTATTGTTCAAGAGGTTAAATATTTTTTCCAAGGATTTCCGTATTTCTTTTTTTCTTTCAGAGAAATCTTTTATTCTTTTTAGGCATTGAGAAAACTTTAAGCGGTAATAAAGCAGTCTGATAAGAAACTCGCTATTCGCTAACAGTTATCGGCTAGTAAAATGATTAAAGTTTTTATTACAAAATGAAGGAATTGTGTGACTGAAAAAAAAAATCTCGCACTTCCAAAGCGAAGTTTGTTTTGATAAAAATATACTTAGAATTAAAAGGTAAAGAAACGTGTAAAAAAAGCAGCTGAAATTGTTTGAAACAAAATAGAGCTACAAATAAATAAATAAATAAATAAAAAACAAATAATAACTTTTAAATGTGACTGAGCGACACATGATACTAGTTCTTGATTTTTAGATTCTTCTAACAATATAAATATGATTTTTAATATATTTATCACAACAGGTATTGTTGTATCATATCAGATTATGTTTTAAATAGAGAAACGAAAACAAAAATTTTCATACTTGATTAGAAATTAAAGTGATTTATAAAAATAAACGATATCAGTTTAATTGAAATAAAACCATTTTTATTCCTAAAATAAATATCTTATATTTATATTTATGTTATATCCTGTAAAAACAAATCTTTTGGTTTTACAGAAAAAAAACTGTCAGCCTGGACGCTAGTAAAAAACTGGTTATTTTACGAAAAAAAATCCTGTAAGCTGTTTATTTTATGACAAATTCGGTTAAAATGACATAAAGTTTGTAAAAAATGCACAGTTTTCCGGAAAAATTCTGTAAGCTGATTATTTTACAGGTAAAATCTGGTTTAGGTAACAGAAAAAGTGGTAATAAATACAGATTTTTTCAGTAAGATGAACAGTTTTTTACTGGCGTCCTAGCTGCCATTTTTTTAGATAAAATGACTAGACCTTTTTACAGTGTTGAGAAACAGAGCATTTTATTTACTTTCTTTTATATCGTGGAAAAAATTTTTAGATATTCTTTTAAAAATATATCTAGCAGTAGGAAAATCACGAGATTCCTCCTAAATATATTTCTGAGTGTTTAAGATTCAATTAGAACTTAAGTTATGACGTCCTGACGGACAGATTTTTTTCTATAAAATGAACAGGTATTTTTCAACGACGTACATGTGATTTTAAATATTTTAATGTGATAATTAAGTAACTAATCACAATAAAATTTATTGTTCTAATTAAAAAAAATATTGAGACACAATTTGTAAATTAAAATGTATATTATCATCATCTATCAAAATTTACTGTTCAATCCCTTTTAATCTTTTATAGCTCTTTGGGAAAATAGTTTTGCACCATATAGGTTAATTTTACCACCATTGCTTTCAAAAGGGTTAATACACTGTAAGAAAAAACGGCAAATTTTGCTGTCATTTTATGCATCCAAATTGCCAGCATTTTTTTCTGTAAAATTTAGCATGATTACAGTCATTTGTACAATAAAATTAGAATAGTTGCAAAGATTTTACTGTAAAATTCCAAAAACAAAAGATTTTAAGGCGCATTGTGCTGTTAATTTACTGTAAATAAGGCTGGCAAATTGGGTTCATAAATCTTGGCAAATTGGTTTATCGTAGGGTGGGCGTCCTTTTGAGCCTAATGAAGGAAGATTAATTCTTTCAAAATACGTTGTGTTAGCTCCATTTTATTGTGTATTTAAGAAGTGTGTTTCCATGTTATTACGAGACAAAGAAACTTCTTATTTATTTCATGTTCTAAAGATATTTATAAAAAATATTTCGCTTAAATTCAAATTTTAAAATAGCTTGAGCATCGAGGGGACCAGAAAGGTTTGAAAAGACCAAAATTGTTTGCAGTTTGATCATGGATAAGACAGCCTGTAATTAATTTAGAAATTACTTCTTTTAGCATTTATTTATATATACATATAATAATGGGAAAACTCAATAACTACTTTATTTTACAGGATAATAAGAGTTTAATGAATCTAGACTAATATTACACTTCCGTATAAGACAATATTATTACTGTAATTGCAAAGTTAAAGGGGAAAAAAGGCTTTTTATGAAACATATCAACCGTCTTAAGATCGAAGACATGAGAGTATGATCGTCTGTCCAGAACAACTTCTATTCGAACTCGCCAGTGAATTTTAACAATCAGTTCTTAGGTCAGCGCCCTCAAAAACTATGCATCAGCATATCCGTTTGAGTTTGGGTCTTTACGTCAGAGCTCTGTCTTGGGAGCCTGCTTAGCTCATCTTGTTGCCAAGTGTGTTCCATGGGAATCTCTAACCACAACCACTTATATTGTAGATCTGTTTGTTAAATTGTATAATTTTTTTTTAACATTGTACAACAAAATTAAACATATCAGCCGTTTTCTGAAACATATCAGCCGTCTTAAGAACGAAGACATGAAAGTATGATCGGACCGTCTGTCCAGACCAACTCCTAATCGAACTCGGCAGTGAATTTTAACAATCAGTTCTCAGGCCAGCGCCCCTAAAAAACTATGCATCAGCATATCCGTTTGAGTTTGGGTCTTTACGTCAGAGTTCTGCCTTGGGAGCCTGCTTAGCTCATCTTGTTGCCAAGTGTGCTCCGTGGGAATCTCTAACCACAACCACATATATTATAGACCTGTTTGTTAAATTGTATTAAAAAAGTTTTAACATTGTATGACAAAATTAAACATATCAGCCGTTTTCTGAAACATATCAAGCGTCTTAACGAAGACATGAGAGTATGATCGGACCGTCTGTCCAGACCAACTTCTATTCGAACTCGCCTCTGAACTTTAACAATCAGTTCTCAGACAGAGCGCCTGAAAAACTATGCATCAGCATATCCGTTTGAGTTTGAGTATAACTCTGCCTTGGGAACCTGCTTAATTCATCTTGTTGCCAAGTGTGTGCCATAGGAATCTCTAACTACAACCACATATATTATAGATCTGTTTGTTAAATTGTTTAAAAAAAAAAAAAAGTTTTAACATTGTACGACAAACTTAGTCTTGCAAATCTAGTTTTACCACGATATTGAAGGCCAGGTTTCCTATTTTAGAGTCGTCATTTCTTCTTTGTACTGTTCATTACGTTGTCTATACTTAAATATTCTTACATAAATATACTTATATTATACTTGAAAAACAAACAATTTTGTTTTGTTTTCAAGTTTTAACATAAAATAAGATAAATTTTTATGGATTTTCATTTTTTTATTATATAGTTTTAAAGATTTCTTAAAAATGTTTTCTTTTGTTTCGATTATAATTGGGAGACATCGTAACAACGAGTAAAAAGAAGACATGACGACTCAAAAATACAGATCCTGAACTTTAAAATCGTGGCAAAATTAATTTTGAAAGAATAATTTTGTTGCACAATATTAAAAATTTTGTTATTGCTTTTTTTACAATTTGACAAATATTTTTATTTCTATGAAACATGAATAAATGCAAAGAGAGTAATAGTCTAAATTAATTACAGACTTCCTATTTCACGATCAAACTTTAGTCAATTTTCGTCATTTCAAACCTTTCCAGTCAACCTTAAAGGATTAATCAATATTATATATGTCAGTTTTAGCAGATTTTGACACTCTTTAGAGTGTTTTCACAAAACAATGAAAGATATATTAAAAATATATATATCTTTATTTCAGTATCAATTTATATCAGTAAAGATAGCAATTTATCAAAAATAAAACAAATATTTACAATAAAAAATGTTTTAGATTTATTTGAAATATGTACTTCTGAAACGTTTCATGCGATAACGATTTGATTGATTGATACTAAAAATAAAAATAATTTCGACATCTATAAATTATTTCTTTGAAACGCAGCATGGAAAATTAAAATGTATGTTACCAGGGCCGGATTTAGCCTTTAAACTACTCCGTGCAAAAGTAAAAAATTGCGCCCCTATATAATAAGTATACATAGTTAGCATTAAAAAAAAAGTACATGGTCTTTTTTACATATTTCAGTGAACATCCAAAAAACAACAGGTAAACTCACACTCAGTAATTGGCACAAATACTTATAATATTTTTTCATTTAAAATACTTTACTTCATTAATAAAAGAAAAAACAGTTACAGGAATAACATTCAGACAAACTTTTTTTTACGAACTTTTAGTTCAGAAAATTCTTTAATTAATTCAGAAACATCTAAACTGTTACCGAGTTCATACTCAATTCCTAAAATAGCGAGGTCTGACAATCTTGTTTGAGATGTTGTTGTTCGCAAATAGTTCTTGATTATTTTTAGTTTGGAAAAACTACGTTCTCCGGATGCAACAGTTATTGGAAGAGTAAGTAAAATTCTTAGAGCAATGCTCAAGTTTGGAGCAAAATTCATTTTTGTTATGAATTTCAAAACTTCCAAAGGTGGTAAATCTTTTTCCAATAGAGAACACACCACTGATATTTCATCACAAAGTTCCAGGCTGTTTATATCCGATGATTCTCCATCTGTTAAAAGGATTTCCAAATCTTTGCATTTGGCCAAAATTACAGTAGAGCAAACATCTTTTAGTTCATATATATGATATAAAAAACAGAAGTAACTGTTGTGATGTTGCAGCTGAGAAAATCTTTGTTCTAAAGAATTGATTGCGGTGTCAACAAGATGGTAAAAGAATTCAATTTTGTATTTTTCTTTTGCATCGATTATGGGTTCATCCTGATTTTCAAAATCAAATTGTCTTTTTCGCCGACGAACTCGATGTTTCGGTATTGATTCAAAATTTTTATCTGCATCTATTTCGGATGCCATTTCGCCAGCATCAACAAGGATGGCATTAAAATGATTGTCCGATCTCAAATTCTTAAAAAAACGGTTGGAATTTTCCAAAAGTTTTATTGCCAATGCAATATCGAAATTTTTCCCCTGCATGAGTTTACTAATGGGATTGACATGATTTAAAACCTCATACCATATCACGACAGAACAAAGAAATTTGAATCGTTTTATTTGCGTAAGTAGCCCAGATGCTTCATCTCTTATAGAACTATCTATATCTTTGTTATCGTAAATGCTAAGCAATGCATCATATACTTGACCGATTTGATACCTTAGTGGCTTTATAGCATCAATTCGACTTTCCCACCTGGTGTCGCTGAGAGGTTTTAAGGTTAGTTCTTCAACGTGTTTCAAAAGAATTGCCCATCTGAAAGGCGATGAAGAAAAAATTACATACAATTTTTGGACAATATTAAAGAAGTTGGCTCCCTCTAATGATGATTTGGCCATATCATTTACCACGAGATTAAGGGAGTGGCTACCACATGGTATAAAAAAAGCACGAGGGTTGATGTTTCTAATCATTGCTTGCACCCCTGCATGTTCTCCTTTCATGTTTGCCCCATTATCATATCCTTGGCCTCTCATGTTGGCCAAAGGCAATTCCAGATTTTCTAGCTCTCGAAATAAGACATCACAAAGTTGTTGGCTGGTTGATCTTTCAATTGGAAGAAAGCCCAAAAAATGTTCACGAATGTTGATGTGTTCTTGTTCAATCGACATATACCTTATAACGAAGGTCATTTGTTCTGTTTTACTCAAGTCAGGTGTGCAATCTAATATAATTGAGTAATATTTTGATTTTTTCACTTCATCTAATATGTGCCTTTTGATATTATGTGCAATTAGGTGAATGACCTCATTTTGAATGGTTTTACTCAAGTATGTGGTTATTTTATGTTGTTTGTTTAATGCCCTCCTTACATGCTCCTCCATGACAGGATCAAATTCAGCTAATAGTTGGACTAGCTTTAAAAAGATTCCATTATCATGTTCATACAAATTTTCGTTTGTACCTCTAAATGCCAAGCAGCTTTCTCCTAAAAGTGTGACGATCGAAACTACACGTTGGAAAACGGCGTTCCAATGCTGGGTTTCTGCATTCCAAAATCTTTGAGAAACAGCATCTACTGTTTGCGAAGTTTTTAAACGAAGATTTAATTCAAGCCACGACTTTTGGGCTTCAAAATGTTTTTTAGTAATTTCGGGATTTTCAAGGGTTTGTACTATATGTCGCCAGTCTCTATAGCCATTTTTTGCTAAAGATGAAGTTGTAGCCATTGCAAAAATTTTGCAGTAGAAGCAGAAAACTGAATCTTTGGCTACAGAATACACCAACCAATTTCTGTGAATTTTCTCTCCGTTGCTGAGAACTCTTGTATAATTGTTTGAAGTGAACCTACGTCCGCTGCTATCAGTAGGGAAATCAAAGTTGTACATTGGGGACGATGGACCAGCTTTCGAAAGACAAATTCTTTCTGCATCAGAAATACATTCAGGCCATAGTCCTGGATCAGAACACAAAACCAAAACGACAGGACGATTTTCATCTATCTCTGTCTCCATCTGCAAGTGCAATGCATTTTCTACTTTTTTCACTTCATTCGCTTTGTCTTCTTGTTGCTCAACACGATCAGGCACTGCATCTACAGAACAGTCTTCAGACAACTGCTGTGTTAGAACAACGTCGTCCTCACTGACCTCTTCAACGTTGTCAAAATCATCTTGAGTTTTGGCACTTGTACTTGGCCTAGCTTTGTCTTTGAAAAACTCTCCAAAAGTCACAGCTTGTTTTTTTAAGGATGCTTTTCTTTTTTGCCTTCGTGCCCTGAACTGGTTACCAGATAATTTATTTTTACCGTCCGACATTCTGTAAGCAAAAAATTTCATTTATACAATTTTACGTAAATTAACAATTTTTCTGGAAAAAAAATATTTTGGAATTTTATTATCTAACAAAAACATATCTGTGAAAAAAGGGAACCAAGTTATGTAAGGGGAGGGGGGGGGGAGGCCAAGAAAAGAAGTAATATGTAAGTGGGTGCCAAGTTGAAATAAAATTCTATATTTATTATAAAACGTCGGGAGACAGCGACTTTTTTTATTTAACAGTTTTATACAAGCTGATTTTCAAATTGTGATAGATCCTACTTACTCAATCGATCACGAAAACACCGTCAACCGGCCTTGGGAATCGAGAAATACCCAAGTCAAAGAGAAATGAATAGCAACTTGACTACAGAAGATCACTACTCGTGGTGATATAAATATATGATCAAATATTTCGTAATCAAGTAATATTTTTAAAACAGAGCAAATTAGCGTGTTTTTACAGCCTGCGAAGTCTGGACGGTGGGGGTGGGGGGTGGGGGGGAGGAAGCTCGTAGGACGCAGCCACCTAGTTTGTGAATGCAACTGTGAGATAAACTTTTATTACGAAAAAACAATTTTTCCTGATTTAGAAAAGTTCAATCTACATCTTGAGAATGAATTAAAATTCTAAACATGTATGCTAAAATTTTTCCGTTTGACTGAAATAAGTCAATTTTTCCATAAAATGTGATAAATTTTATTAAGGCTGTTCTCAAATTTATAAAGGAGCTACTTTCTGACTTAATTTTTGTTCGGAAACGTATGAAATTGCAGATGTTCTTATTCGGAAACTCTGTAATCGAATGGCGATTTACATTTTTTTGATAAAGGCAGAAGCTCTTTCAGAAAATACCGTCACAGATGTCGATTTGAACGAAATTTCCGGACGCTGTAGCGCGAGAAAGGGGTAAAACTTGTCATCCCGTGACAAGAATCTCTTATACCTTAGTATATTTATCAAAAAATGGAAAACGCTATTCGATTCCAAATCACTTTAATAATCCGGCCTACCAATTTTATGCTTTTACGTTTAAAAATGAGTCAGAAAAAACGTCATAAAGCTTCGCGTTGTTGAGCAGGGAATTTGAGAACAACCTTAAATAAATTAATGTGAGTATATTAAACAATTTAACTCATACGTATTGATTTTTAGTAAATTGCACAAAAGAAAAAAATATATACATGAATATGGAAAATTTAATAAAATAAGACTGTGTGTAAAGCTATCTAAATTATGAAATTCATAATAAACCAACTAACTTTAATTACTAAGATAAAAAGATGACGATAAAAAATATTTCACAATCAAACTAACATAAGAGGTATAATATTGTTTAAACTTTTTTTTTCTCTTTCTTTTTTTCAAGCCACTTAAAAACATACAGTAATAAGAATGGTTTTCTTAAAGTTAAATTTAGTCACACCCAAGGACAAGGATAAAAACTTTTCTCAATTAGATAAACTCTTTTCAGAACTTATTAAATAAAAACATTAAAGATAAAGAAAAAGTGAAGCTAACACACTTCCTAAAATATTCTTATAATATTATTTTACGACAAAACATACCTTTTGATTCTTTGTCTGTTTTTTCATAGATATTTCACAGCCTATGCAGGAGAACAAGACCCCAATGCAATCAATGGTCAATGTTTCTCAGAATAACAACTTTTTAGCTCTCCTAAAATATAAATAGCGCCAAATAGAACCCTTTTCGTTGCCGTCCCGTTTTAACCACGTAACACGCATCAGCCAATTACGATATGACAAGCAGAGAAACATAATTTCCTCGGAGCATTCCGATTATGAAACATGCTTAATGCTTAAAACTTTTGGCTTTGGAGGGGGAATAAATAAATAAATAAAAATAAAAAACGAACTTCTCGTTGGATTTGAATAAATTTTCTTTCATGTGAAAGACAGCTATTGAGGGTATTTTTTGGAATTTTTTTTTCTCCTCCTGTTTAGGCAATTTTGCGCCCCTCGATTTTTAATACTCCGTGCCGGGGCACGGATTGACGGAGTGTTCGTCCGGCCCTGATGTTACATTTCATCAAAATGTATATATATATATTTCTCTTACGTAAAGCAAATATAAGGCTGAATTTGTAGGTTGCCGTTTGGCAACATTCGTAGTTTCTAGAGTGACGATTCTTGGGTAGTTCATTTTACGGTCACATGATCCATTCAGCAAATAAAAATTCAGAGCAGGATCTCTGTTTAAACACAGCATGATATTTCGGCCGATATAGCTTTTTTCGGCGATGCATGTCATTGGTACGTTTTGCGGTCACGTGATATATTCAGCAAATCAGCTTTTTGATCAAGAATTTCTTTTACACACAGCAGAAAACGTGTTTATGTCTGAGAGATATTGTATTTTTCAAGTCGATCGAACTTTAGACGAGGATTGTAGATTATACTGAACTATCTTAGTAATTGTTTTTCGAAATTAATTTAAGCCGTGCTGTACAATATTATAGGCCCAATGAGTTTTAAATTAATTCACAATTAATTAATAATTGTATTTTTTCAGATTGTTAAAATGATCTATGCCAATTGGTAGCACGAACTAAATGCATTTTTAATTGTGTTTTCAACGAAGTTCTCAAGTACTTTATTATACATTAAAAAAGTTTGTACATTTCATATGTTGAAATGATTTATGACAATACTTATTCTGGCTAGAGTTGCTGAAAAAAGTGTCCAGTGAGCGAAGCAGACTGGGACCGCGTAGACTGGGACCTAATATGCCGCGATTGGTGAGCGTCAGCGAGCTAGTATTCACTCATGGAGGACATCTGACTTTCAAGAGTGAGGTCTTTTGATTCTTACAGTGGTGGGCACCAAATAAAAATATTTGTGTTTCAAAGATATTTTTTTTTCCATTTATTATTGGGCATTTCAAAAATTTGAAAATTTCATACTGTTAAAATGAATTATGTCCATTGTTAGCACTATCTAAATTCATTTTCATCTGTGCTTTCAACGAAGTTTTCCATTACTTATTTATACATTAATAAGTAATGGATACACATAATTTCATATGTTAAAATTATTTATTACAGTACTCATTTTAGCTAGAGTTAATAGAAATAATGGTAAGCGAGTGAAGCTTGCTGGGATCACGTAGCTTTACCAATATGAATTGCGTTGTAATTCACGGAGGTTGGAGAGCGTTAGCGAGCAGGAGGCTGTGCCCCCTAGTTGCTTGTTGAATCTTCATTTGACAATCTTATAAATTTGAGTTTGGTTCATTTTTTACATGATGTACAGTGTTTTGAACTAAAAAACACAGGTACAATGTAATCCTTCTGAAATTAGTCCAAAAAATGAATGGATAAATAATTGAATCAATGAAAAACATTTAGCTAAAAAATAAATGCGTTGAAACATTTTGTTGTTACTTTGACTAATTTGTCCTTAATTTTCTGCATTAATAGCATTTTACTTCGGCATGTTTTATTACTCAATGTAGTTTTGAATATCAGTATTTGTCAACATAAATTTTTCTTTTATTTAACGCAGAAATTCTGCGATTAAATAAGAACAAAGATTTCTATACGAAAATACTTCTATTCAAAAATCCAGAGGGTCGGAAGCTCATCAATGTATATATTTAAAATACATTGTATTGAATGAGAAAACGAATACTTCTTTAATGTGGGATCAATTTTGTAATAAAAATTTGATGTAAGATTATAATATTTGCAATCACTTTTTCAATTAGTTAGTTTCTTTGGTTTTAACCAAAAATTTCCTTACATGGATAAACTTAAAATATTAGATACAAAATATTCTATACATCTTATGAGTATTTCCAAATGCATTACGTCAGCCTATTTGGACCTGTTTTAATCTGGCGAAGGTACCGAATAGGCACGTTTTTATCAGAAATGCACAAAATAATGAATTCAGGAAAAAATTGAAAGATGAAATATGGACTGAGTTGAAAAAATAAGTTATAGGAAGCAACTTCTTAGCGCCCTGGATGCATCCAGACAAATTCTTGATAATTCAGATTATATCTGTTTTTTTTCCTCACAATGTGCAAAATAAAAACGATCTTATTAATTTGTTCTTATATTAAAATTAATTAATTAGCGCCCTGGATGCATCCAGACGAATTCTTGATAATTCAGATTATATCTGTTTTTATTTTCCCCTCACAATGTGCAAAATAAAAATTATTTTATTAATTAGCTCTTATATTAAAATTAATTAATTTTATCATAATTATTCTCAAGACGGTTTTCTATTGCAGTATATAGTTTGGCTTTACAATGCATCTTCTGTGCTGTAACAATGTATACACTCGGGATAATACACTTGAAATTCTACACTGCTACACTAAAAAGAAGAAAAGGCGTGCACAAAAAAGAAAAAAAAAAACTTGTTTGCTTTTCTGTTCAACAGTCCCATTTTTACATTAAAAACTATCTTAAAATCAAATTTATAATTTAATTTATAAAATACAAACCTTAAGTAAACTCTTTGTCATTCTGTGTTAAAAGATAGTTACATGAGAAGAAAAATATGGTTTAAAATTATATCAATATTGAGAAAGGTTTTAGTAGCTGAAAGTGAAACAAGGAAAACAACCTTCCATTATTCAAAAGATTAGGGTGCATATTTTGCACTATGACAGCACATACAGCTATTTTTTTTCCTTCTATTTAAAAAATGATAAAAATTTCTTGGAAGCATATAGAATTAGTTCTTATATTTAGACTTTTTTGCAATATGAGGGAGTTAGAATGACAGGAGAGTGAGTCAAAAAAGATCAGGGCCGTGTTTTTGGTCCATGAAATAAGACTAAAATTCGATTTTGTTATACTGACTTAATTATTTCACTTTTTAATATTACACTGATAAAAATTTGCAGCAAACTGTCCAGTCATTTGACCGTTTTTACAGAAAATGGTTACATCACCGTAATTTAACTCTATTTTGACCATAATATGGGCAATAATATAGTCAGAAAAGAGTTAAATTAGGGTTATGTAATAGTTTTCTATAAAAACCGTCAAATGACTGGACAGTTTGCTGCAAATTTTTAACAGTGTAGAAGGTTTATCCTGTACGATTTCAACAATATTTTCTGCATTTTGTTCGTTTTTATATAACTTACACAAGCTTAAATTTCGTATTATTCGTAGTTTCTGATAAAAAATACGCAATTTCTCCTAATTTTACCTCAATTTTTAATATATTTTTTAATATTTTACTATGAGCTCAGCTTTACAACACTTTTATTTTTACATATATTGTACATTTTCATGCATTTTATAATATATGTAAAGAAGAAAGTGTTGCACGATTGCGCTCATATAAATAATTGAGGTAAAATTAGGAGAAATGGCGTATTTTTCATCAAAAACTATGAATAATACGAACTTTGAGTTTGTGTAAGTCATATAAATACGAACAAAATGAAAAAATATTGTTGAAATCGTACAGGATAAGCCTTCTAATATTAAAAAGTGAAATAATTACGTCAGTATAACAAAATCAAGTTTTAGTCTATTGCATGGGCCAAAAACACGGCTTATGGACTCTGATCCTTTGAAAATCTAGATAACCATATTTTCTCTGAACGTATATTAATTTCTATTCAATGTGACAGTCAAATAAGTCATAGTTCACATAGGTTAGTCGCTAGAGGGGAAAACAAGTTGGACCACTTAATGCAACGGCAATGCGACAAGTTTCACAAAACCCTTCATTTCTCAAATTAATAAATATTGAATTACTCCACTGTCATTCTAACCCCATCATGTAGGTTTTAATTTCGCATTTTGGTGTTGAAATTTGAAGGAATTGCATATTCTGATAAATAAAAATGCTTAATTATTTGGAGAATTTATTACAGAATTCATACGAGTTGTAATTATTTCAGATGAACGAAAAATATTCCACGCCGAGTTTGAACTCAGGAACTTGGCTTAAACTGACAACGCTCTGACAACGCTCTTCCAACTAAGCTATACTGGACAAATCCGGTGAACACACTTCACTCAGACAACTTTTGGCAATGCCATTTGCTCTGTTATCAGATTAAAGTTCAGATAAGAGTTCAACAGATTAAACTGTAGGTAAAGGAACTCCAATAAACTTTGGATACGTAATTACACTTAATTATTTTAACACAATCATACTGATTGGAATCATACGAGTTGTAATTTCTTCATCTGAATGTAAAAAAGTGTTCAGACAGGTGTTTGAATCTAGGACCTTGGCTTAAACTGCCAACGCTCTTCCAACTAAACTATACTGGACAAATCTGGTGCACACACTTCACTCAGACAACTTTTTGGCAATGACATTTGCTCTGTTATCTGAGAGAATTCAACAGAATAAACTGTAGGTGAAGGAACGCCAATAAAGGTTGGATGCGTAATTATACTTCATTATTTTAACACAATCATACTCATTGGTAAAGAAATCATACAATTTGTAATTTCTTTCACTTGGGTGAAAAAGTGTTCAAACAAGGTTCGAACCTAGGACCTTGGCTTAAACTGCTAACGCTCTTCCAACTAAACTATACTGGACAAATCCGGTGGACATACTTCACTCAGACAACTTTTTAGCAATGACACTTGCTCTGTTATCTAAGAGAGTTGAACAGAATAAACGACAAATGAAAGAACTCCCATAAACGTTGGATACGTAATTACAATTAATTATTTTAACACAATCATACTGATAAGTAAAGAAATCATACGATTTGTAATTATTTCACTTGGGGGAAAAAGTGTTCAGACAAGGTTCGAACCTAGAACCTTGGCTTAAACTGCCAACGCTCTTCCAACTAAACTATACGGGACAAATCCGGTGGACATACTTCACTCAGACAACTTTTTGGCAATGACACTTGCTCTGTTATCTACGAGAGTTGAACAGAATAAACCGCAAATGAAGGAAGTCTAATAAACGTTGGATACGTAATTACACTTAATTATTTTAACACAATCATACTGATTGGTAAAGAAATCATACGAGTTGTAATTTTTTCACCTGAGTGAAAAAAGGTGTTCAGACAGGTGTTTGAACCTAGGACCTTGGCTTAAGCTGCAAACGCTCTTCCAAGGCCAGATATTACTGCCAAAAGTTTGTCTGAGTGAAGTGTATACACCGTATTTGTCCGTTATAGGTTAGTTGGAAGAGCGTTGGAAGAGGTCAGGTAACCTTTGAACTCACAAAATACATGAAAAAGGGAACTCTGTAAGAATTATAGTAACTCCGTAACTAATTGCCTTTGAATCATAAAATTTAAAGACATATCAATAAAGGTTTATTTTATAAATTAAAATTCTCCAAAAATGTATACACTCATATAAAGCTTTTAAATTTATTTTAAAATATAATAAAATTTTTACGAAAGAATTATTCTTGCATGTATTGCGCGCATGATTTTTCACATTTGAATAGCTAAAACCTGCCAAAAGGTTTTTAATGAGTACATATATAATGTGTTCTCAAAATGACCTAAGATGAAAAAAATAAAATGTGTAGATCCCTTGAGATTTTTTTTTTTTTTTTTTTTTTAAGAAATTCGAAATATCGAGGGGTTTTTTTAATGCAAAAGTAGTCATGAATTCTAAATTTGTTATTTGAGAAACATAATAATAGGTCATTTTGTACATCTGTATGGTTAAGACATTCAATCAAAATTTCATGAAATTCTAACCAACCATTTTTCAGAAATCGTGCGCGCAATGACCAAAATTGCCGTTTTGAGAAAATTGACTTCAAAGATCCAACTACCCCTTGATCATATAAAAAATAACTCAGACTGTTTTAGACATAACTCCTCTTCTAAAGAGAATTTGGCATGGGGTTAGTTTTAAAATGTTCTTAAAGAATCATATTTAATTATAAGCTAATAAAAAAAATCGAATTTTTGACATTTTAAAGGTTACCTGACCCCTTAAGCGAAGTCCCTGTATTCGAATCCCGGCCTGAAAACTTTTTCACTCAATTGGAAAAATTACAAAAAATAAAAAAAAATATTCGAAAAACGTTTTTGGAACATACCTAAGGGATCGCTACAAAAGCTTTATTTTTGTAGTGTTGGATATTTTTGTATCAGTTTTAATTAATAAAGTTGTTTGTGCAACTTATTTATTGCGCTTTTATTATTACCAGGTTCTGATTACCGCTTATGGCAGACTGCCAATACTTTTTAAGTAAAGAAATTTTCTGGTTATTTAATCAAATAATTGTGTGATTAAATAAGACGAAATTAAGAGAGAATAGTGGTGGAAGTTTGCCTAGGCGGTATTAGGTCCTGACTATCACCCCAAGTTTTAATTCAGAATTTTCTTTTTTGAAATATAGCTGATTTTCTTTGTCATTTGTACCTTGATAGCATACAGTGCAATTTTATTGCCATAAATAGGTAGATGTACATGTTCCTTGCCTGAGATACTAAAAAAAAATTAAGGAGAAAAATTAATTAATTTATTTTTCAATATACTATTGTACTTTGTACATTGATAAATTTTTTCCATTTTTTAATGAGTAACCCTAAACACCTGAAAAGAAATTTCAAGGTTTGTACTCAAAATATTCCATAACTGCTCTTTTTTACGTTATCATTATCATCATTTCATAGTTTCCAAGCTTCCGGGTTTTTTTCAAGTCAGATAAACATAATTTAAACAAAAAAAAAAAAAGTTTAATGAAATGTTTCTTGCTTCCGTGTGGTTATTAATTAAATTCTCTCATTTAGTAAATTTTCTGTTCATTTATACCTTGTCATTTGTGCATTGATAGCATACAGTGCAATTTTATTACCATAAATAGATAGATGTACATGTACCTTGCCTGAGATACTAAAAAAAAATAAAATAAAGGAGAAAAATTTATTAATTTATTTTTCAATATATTATTGTGCTTTGTACATTGATAAATTTTTTCGATTTTTTAATGAGTAACCCTAAACACCTAAAAAGAAATTTCAAGGTTTGTACTCAAATATTCCGTAACTGCATATAACAATCACTTGGTCCTAAATCTGGATCATAATTACACCCTTTAAACCTTCATGCGTTTACGACTACTCGTAAATAGATAGATGTACATGTCCCTGTGCATTGCCCGAGATACTAAAAAAATAAATAAAGGGAAAAAAATATTTTTCAATATATTATTGTACTTTGTACATTGATAATTTTTTTCTATTTTTTAATGAGTAACTCTAAACACCTGAAAACAAATTTCAAGGTTTGTACTCAAATATTCCGTAACTGCTCTTTTTCATGTTATCATTATCATCATTTCATAGTTTCCAATCTTCCGGGTTTTTTTCAAGTCAAAAAAACATAATTTAAACCAAAAAAAAAAAGTTTAATGAAATGTTTCTTGTTTCTGTGTGGTTATTAATTAAATTGTCGCATTTAGTAAAATTTCTGGTATTATTTGAATTAAAAAAAGAAAGGTTGTAGCTGTGTCATTAAATCTCATTCCAAAACAGGAAGGTTGGCAGCTGTGTCATTAAATTCCACACAAGAAAGGTCAGATAACAATCACTTGGACCTAAATCTGGATCATAATTACGCCCTTTAAACCTTCACGCGTTTACGACTACTTTAGCAATGATAGTTGAATGCACAAGAGCGTTATCGAAAGAGACTCAGTATTTCGCGCATTTATTTTTTTTCGTATTTCATTGCGTGATTCATGAAAAATGTTTGTATAATTTCCCCCATTATTGACAGATTTACTTTCTTTAAGAGTGTCCGGTGGACAAAATTTTATTTCCTTTATTTTTAGGCCTTTTTTCAATGTTTTTTTTTCTGAAATGTGTCTTTCTATGAAGATAACTTTTCGAATAAAAAGTTTTGTAAACTTTGAAAATTTTTTTTCATTAAAATTTTAAATTTTAAACTTATGTCATTTTTTGTATAACTCATGAACCACTTACACGATTTCATTACTTTTTTCACGCTTTTATGTAGAAAAGGTTTCTTGTTAATTTGTCTTCAGGATTTATAAAATTTTGCTTACAAAACTTGTAATCAATTTAAAAGTAAAAAAAAAGAAAAAAAAAAAAGAAAATTTTTTAGTGCTAGTTTTACTTTGAGAATATATTTTTTAATTTTTTTCATGAAATTAAAAATCCTGAAGACAATTTATTAAAAACATAACATAAAAACTCTGTACAAAAATTCATACAAATATCTAGTTTAGATATGTTTAGAATCCTTTCAAACATGACAAATTTTGAAAATGTCCATTCTGAGATAAAAGGACTCATGGATAAAGTTTTAGTTACGGGCAAGACAGAACTGATAGTAAAACACAAAACTGGTTATATCTGCTTATGAAATCATCTGCTTCTGTATGCTAGAAATACGCGGTTTGTTTTATTTTATTTAACTTTGTAGTATTTCATCAGTAAGAAAAATTAAAAATGCATTTTGATCCCCGGATCCCCTAAACCCATATTCTACTGTCGTCCAATGCAATGCATAGGCCAGCTTATAGACTCATCCCATTTTCTCAATTAGTATAGCATTTTTAACACTTTCCAGCATAGTTGAAAAGTGTTTATGAATTCGGTTTGTCTGTCTGTCTGTTGGTGCTCTAAACTCGCGTAAACACAGTCAGATTGTCATGCAATTGATATATGTTATTGATTTTTACTATGTCATGTTCGGTAATGAAAATGAAGTGTCTAGCACGTATAGTTTTTTTACAGGTACACTCAAAGAATTCCATTACATTACGGTCTGTGGGGGAAAAAAATCATTTGCAGTATATTTAAATACTGTTACACAATTTCAAACATATTGAAATTGACATACATCACTGAGGTGCACTACAGGAGGCTTACTATAGAATAGGGTGTGTATAGCACTTATAGTTCCTTTACAGGGGCACTCACAAGAATTCCGTTACCTTACGGTCTATGGAGAAAAATCATTTGGAATTTATTTTGATAATGTTTCACTATTTCAAAGCTATTGAAATTGACATATTATATCACTAAGGTGCATCATTACAAGAGGCTTACTGTAGAATATTTTGTGCATTCATCGTTCATTTACAGGGACACACAAAAGAATTCGGTACTGCATGTTAACAATAACGTTTTCAGTTGCTGAACGCGTTTTTTAATTTAACTCATTTTTTGTCTATTACTTGGTGTGTATAAACTCTGTAGATGATATACAGACCAGCACAAAAGTCATCAAGTACATTACCGTTTATTGACGGAAATTACATAAGGGGAATTTTAAAGTGTGCTACGCTTTTCCTAACTGAACTAAAATTTAGTATTCTATGTAGTGTATATACAAATCTATAGAACATATACAGGTCTGCACTAAAGAATTCGGATATTTTTCCGAATATGGTTGGCAATTCCTGAAATTGGGTTTTTAAGTATGTTATGCGTTTTCAAAATTGTTTACTAATTACGGTAGGCCACGCTGCCCGGTTTGACCTTTACCTTGTTTATTAATTACATCTTTCCCCTAAAAGGTAAAGATTTGTAAAGATATTTTGGAAGTGTTGAAAAGTGTTACATAATCTATGCTTGACGCATGATTTTTCGTTCTTGTTTAATTTCTGCTCGGCTGCTACAATAGACTTTAAGATTGCTAAGTGCCAATGATAGCCATACTAATTTTAATCTTAATAATGTACGTATTTGTTTTTGTAGAGTTTTGAAATCAGCTTATTAATTTATGACATGATTTTTTCTTTATTTTTTAAATTTAAATGATTGTATGGAGAAAAATGTCAAAACTCTCTTCATATTTAATCATGAGAAGTTTTATATCTTATTGCTGAGTAAAACTAAGTGTTGTTTAATACTTGGAGAAACATATGTGTACCCCGAGCCCGTGATAATAACCTTAAATATCCCTAAATCAAGTGTTGAATGCTTTTATATTTTTTAATTAAACTGTAAGTAAAAAGGGCACGCAAGAAATGTTCTTCAATTTCTTTTATCGACTACCATCGAATACATTTAAACTTAATATATATATGTACATATATATTTCTTATTGTCGAAACTCTTTGATTGATTTTTTTTTTTTTTTTTTTTTTTTTTTTTTTTAAGCTATAAATATATTTCCAAAACTTGTGTATAATTTTCTTGCTAGAATATTGATATTTAGTTGCAAAAAAAAATACTATTTTTTTTTCTCTTTGTTTTAGATCGAAATACTATGGGAAAAAACGAAATTCGCCAAAAATGACTTTCGGATATGAATTTCTTTCAAATTGATAACATTCGTATTTTTTAAACGAATTGCACCGTTGGAAAGAAAAAAATGAATGTATATGTGGTTCAGTATTTTTCTTTTCTTCGTATTTTGATTTCCTAAGCCGATGCGTAATTTTTAAATATGCCGAACAAAGATAGGGTGGGGGGGGGGGGGGGTCGGCGAGTCAATTAAATGCTTAAAAAATAGTCATTTTTGCCCAAAGTTTTTCAAATTTTTATGATTTAAATATAAAATGTTTCCGTAGCCTTTGTAAAAAATTCGTGAAACAATATTGGTACGCAGTGGTATAAAAGCTCTTGCAAGAAGACTTTTATCACATAATAGTTAAAAAAATATTTTTATTGTCCAAACTCTTTGAACATTTTATCGGTTATAAATATAACGCTTGGTATGTTTTTAAAATTTAATATTTATAGTTGATGTCTCATTAGTGTGTAGTAACAGTTTTTGCGAAAATATTATTTTCTCTATATATGGTAAAATATAGGTTAAAATCTCTCAGGTTGATCATGCAACAGTCCCAAAAAATAGTGTCTAGTATATTTTACATTCACTGCAACACCTTTCAATGTCTTAATTTTTTTTTTTTTACTCTGATTGACTTTTCAATAGACAATCCTAGTATAGAACCATCTCATATTATACTCGAGTGTCAAAAAACTATTATATGAAGTCTTTTTACGAATTGTCCCATTAAAGCTGTATATGGAGTTATCATTAATTGTTTGGCTACTAATTTAGCTACAGAGAAGTCCTTCCATAGCATTATATGTCTGGTTTTGATTGTGAAGTTTGGGTAGTTTAAGATCTGTTTAAGAAATGTTCAGGATATACATGAACAATTTCTTCCGGCGTTAATAGTATCACCATGTTATTTTTATTACACTTAAAGATTTTTGAATAATTGAATTTATAGAAACCCTAACAGTTTTAATTTATTTTATATATCTAACATCAGTATTACCAAAAGTTTATTTGTATCTTATATTTCTAAATAGGGGCCACTGACCTCCGTTCATAGACGTGTATGGTATCAATTTGATTGACTGGAGTAATAAAGTTTTTTGTCCAACTTTCACGTCAAACTCCTATATAAAAATCCTCTACTTAAGCCTAATTTATTTTGAAGATATAAGATCATTTATCAAGCGAACGTGTAACTGAACCTGTGATTAAATTAGTTTGTCAGTTTCTCCAGCTTTTGATAGCATAGTGTATATCGAGTTTTAGAATTGCACTATAAGAGTTATATATGACTTTAATTCTGATATCTAATCTATTTCATTTGAACTTTCATTAGTGTAAATACCGAATTATTTTGATACAGCATTTATTGCAGAAGAATTCTTTTCATTAAACATTTTCAAAACTTTCTCATGAACTTTTTCAGAATTTCTATTTTCATCTGTTTTCTTCTCCCTTTCCCCAGCATATGCGACCGATGCCACCAAATAAACACCAACGAGAAGTTAGATAGAAACTAAATGAGTGAAATTTTTAAATTCCATTGTTAGTGATATTTTTTATCCAGTAAGTTTGCTTAAAACTATTGTAAAAAGAAAGAAAGACGATACACCATGAGTGCTCCAGCTTTCAAATGGATTGTATGTACTGGCCTTTACAATCAGAAATTAAAGTTATATATATATATGGTTTTAATTCTGATATCTAATCCAATTTATATCATCTTTCATTAGTGTAACTAACCAACTACTCTGATACCCTGTTTATTCCAAAAGACTTCTTTTCATTAAATATCCTCAAACTCTCTCATGAACTTTTGAGAATTTTTATTTTTATCTGCTTCCCATTCCCTTGCGATTGATGACGCCAAAAGAACCCTAACGAGAAGTTCGAATGCAACTAAATGAATGATGTCTTTTAAACTGCATTGTTGGAGAAATTCTTCTTCCAGTAAGTTTGCCTGAAAAATATTGTAATAAAAAGAAAACTGCCCAGTTAAACTGAGGGCATTGAGCTCACAGGCTATTCACACTAATTGTATATTAACTCTTATTTCAAAGAATTTGAAATAAGAGAAAAATAAAGAAGTCAACAATATGTTAAGGGGGGGTCATCCCCCCGTTACCCCCCCTCATAGTTAACTAATGAACCCCTTAAACTAATCAGGGAAGTCTCTAATTACAATGAATATATATACAAAATTTGAAGAAAATCGGATAATTCTGCATGAAAAACCCATTTATCTAAATTAAGGGGGGATTAGCCCCCCCTGTTCCCCCCCCTTTATACTTAACCAATCAACCCCGAAAACTAATCAGGGAAGCGTCTTAACCCAATGAACCTATAAACAAATTTTGAAGCAAATGGGATAATTCTGCATGAAAAACCCATTTATATAAATGAAGGGGGGATTAGCCCCCCGTTCCCCCATTTACTTAACGAATCAATCCCGAAAACTAATCAGGGAAGCGCCTTAACACAGTGAACCTATAAACAAAATTTGAAGGAAAACGGAATAATTCTGCATGAAAAATCCATTTATATAAATTAAGGGGGATTAGCCCCCCCCACTCCCCCCCTTTATACTTAACCAATCAATCCCGAAAACTAATCAGGGAAGCGTCTTAACCCAATGAACCGATAAACAAAATTTGAAGAAAATTGGATAATTCTGCATGAAAAACCCATTTATCTAAATTAAGGGGGGATTAGCCCCCCCGTTCCCCCCCCCTTTATACTTAACCAATCAATCCCGAAAACTAATCAGGGAAGCGCCTTAACACAGTGAATCTATAAACAAAATTTGAAGGAAAACTGAATAATTCTGCATGAAAAACCCATTTATATAAATTAAGGGGGATTAGCCCCCCCCCCATTCCCCCCCCTTTATACTTAACCAATCAACCCCGAAAACTAATCAGGGAAGCGTCTTAACCCAATGAACCTATAAACAAATTTTGAAGCAAATGGGATAATTCTGCATGAAAAAACCATTTATATAAATGAAGGGGGGATTAGCCCCCCGTTCCCCCATTTACTTAACGAATCAATCCCGAAAACTAATCAGGGAAGCGCCTTAACACAGTGAACCTATAAACAAAATTTGAAGGAAAACGGAATAATTCTGCATGAAAAACCCATTTATATAAATTAAGGGGGATTAGCCCCCCCCACTCCCCCCCCTTTATACTTAACCAATCAATCCCGAAAACTAATCAGGGAAGCGTCTTAACCCAATGAACCGATAAACAAAATTTGAAGAAAATTGGATAATTCTGCATGAAAAACCCATTTATCTAAATTAAGGGGGGATTAGCCCCCCGTTCCCCCCCCCTTTATACTTAACCAATCAATCCCGAAAACTAATCAGGGAAGCGCCTTAACACAGTGAATCTATAAACAAAATTTGAAGGAAAACTGAATAATTCTGCATGAAAAACCCATTTATATAAATTAAGGGGGATTAGCCCCCCCCCATTCCCCCCTTTATACTTAACCAATCAATCCCGAAAACTAATCAGGGAAGCGTCTTAACCCAATGAACCTATAAACAAAATTTGAAGAAAATCTGATAATTCTGCATGAAAAACCCATTTATCTAAATTAAGGAGGGATTAGCCCCCCCGTTCCCCCCTTTATACTTAACCAATCAATCCCGAAAACTAATCAGGGAAGCGCCTTAACACAGTGAACCTATAAACAAAATTTGAAGGAAAACGGAATAATTCTGCATGAAAAACCCATTTATATAAATTAAGGGGGATTAGCCCCCCCCCCCATTCCCCCCCTTTATACTTAACCAATCAATCCCGAAAACTAATCAGGTAAGCGCCTTAACACAGTGAACCTATAAACAAAATGTGAAGGAAAACTGAATAATTCTGCATGAAAAACCTATTTATATAAATTAAGGGAGGGATTAGCCACCCCCGTTCCCCCCCCTTTATACTTAACCAATCAATCCCGAAAACTAATCAGGGAAGCGCCTTAACACAGTGAACCTATAAACAAAATTTGAAGGTAAACGGATATTTCTATGAAGAGTTATCGCGTTACGTACATACATACGTACGTACATACAGAACCGGCGGGCACATAAGCTCTCAGGCTTTGATAGCCTGTGAGCTAAAAAGTATGAAAAAAAAGATAATACACCATGCGTACTTCAGTTTTCAGTCAGATTGCATGTACGGACTTTTCAAATCGGACTATTAAAGTTATATATGGCTTTAATTCTGATGTCTAATCCATTTAATTCTATCTTTCATTAGTGTAACTAATTACTCTGATACCTTATTTACTTCAAAAGACTTCTTTTCATTAAATATCCATAAACTCTTTCGTGAACTTTTCAGAATTTTTATTTTTACCTGACTCTCTTCCCTTTGCGTTTGAGGGCACCAAATGAACCTTAAAGATAAGTTCAAATGCAACTAAACGAATGATGTCTTTTAAACTGCATTGTTGAAGAAAGTTTTCTTCCAGTAAAGTAGCCTAAAAATACTGTAAAAAGAAAGAAAAATCATGCACCATGTGTACTTTAACTTTCAATCAGATTGTAGGTACGGACCTTTAAAGTAGACTATTAAAGTGATATATGGCTTTAATTCTGATATCTAATCCATTTCATTTCATCTTTCACCAGTGTAAATATCCATTCATTCTGATACCTCATTTATTCCAGGAGAATTCTTTTCATTAAGCATTTTGAAACTTTCTCATGAACTTTTTCAGAATTTCTATTTTCATCTGCCTCCCTCCCTTTTTCCTTGGAATATGTGATCGATGACACCAAATGAACACTAACGTGAATTTCGACTGAAATTGAATGGTTGAAGTCTTTTAGATTGCATTGTTGGATATATTTTTTGTCAAAAGATCATGCACTATGTGTGTTTCAGCTTTCACTTGAATTGTGTTTACGGACCTCTAGTATCGGACTTTTAAAGTTATACACTAAAGTTCTATTGAATTAGAGATGGACAATTGCATAGGAAAATGGTACTTCTGCTGCATAATTCCGACGCATATGCGATGCCATATGATATATGTAGTTGGTGGTATAGGCCTCTATAAACAACAGTTAAAATTACATGATGGAAAAAATTCGCGATTTAGACGCATTCGATTCAAGACAAATAATAGGTGCCACGGATCATTAAATTTCAAAAATAGCTCAACAATACGGTTGTTTCGCTCCAAAGTATAAAGAGTACAACGAGAATACACGAATAGTGGAAAAAGGTGTAGTAATTAGGTAAACTAGAAAGAATAGTCAAGTTTGAATGAATTCGAAGTCTAAGATTGAACAGTATCGTATGCAGACAGTAACACAAAACCTTATCTAAAGTGACCACCCAATTGAATGAGGGGAGGGGGGCACATATATAGACAGTAAACAGATTGTGCAGCGCTCGCTTTAAGAGAAGAAGACACACCAGAGTTCCACTTGCCAAATGCACCCTTACTCTTGCATGGGACAGAGAATACCGCGAGTAGATCAAGGACGGTTAGAGCCGAGTAGTATGGAATGATGAGTCTTAAATATGACTGTGTCACGCTGTTAGTAGGCTAAGAATATGGCGTCAGATTCCTGGAACCATAAATCTAGCATAGCAAGTTGGGAGTATACAAGATCATGGCGGTTCCTCAATGACCGGAACTGTTTTCTCTTGCCAACGTTTGGGACCTAAGGTACATGTACAAAGTACCCTCTCAAACTCTAATTAGGAAAGGTCCCCAACTTCCAAATCGGGATTTTGTCGAGAGTGGTGTCGTTGGAAAGCTCTTATCATATGGATCAAGGAAATGTATACAACTATTCGCCCGAATGCAACTGGTGAAGAGTTATAGGCCGATGTATTTCTGTCATTTATTGATTTCTCCAGATCACTAGCTATGCAGGAAAGACACTCTGTTTGTTAGAAAAGAGAGTTCATGGATTACAGAGATAACAGAAAAGACAGTTTATGCTTGGTTGAAAAAGAAACTCCACGGACGGTAGTGCATTTCTGAATAGAAATGGCTGACGCACGAGTGTTTCCAACACCAGGTACACACAATGAAAGGGGTGTTTCACAGTTGTCACAGGTGTTATTAGTTACGTTAAAGCATGCCTGTTTAACTGATCGAAAGACGGGATCCGTGTCTCTAATTAAAGCTTTTTGAAAGGCATACCGACACATGTCATCGAAGGTGAGCGAGGAGAATTAATTATAGGCTGTAGATTTTATTTAATTTCATCAGAAATAATTTATTGTATATTATTTAAAATAAATTTTTATGTAAGCTCAAAAAAAAATTGTTAAGTATTGCACATAAAAATATGAAAAAAGGTGTAAAAATGACCAAAAATAATAAAAAGTGTACGGAAAAGTTTGGAAAAGTGCCTCTGATATTTTAAGAAATGTGCAGTATTCATTACTTGCGCGCATTGAAAGTGTAATGCGGTTGCTGCAGAAAGTGGACCGGTAAGTTAGCCCTCCGTTCTATTATGTAGCTCAGTGGTTTGAACAAACGCGTCAGTCTAAGGCCAGTCTGAGCATCGTACGTTGCCACTCTCATATAGAGTAAGAATGGCGGGGTTTAACATTTGATTGGTTGAGATGTTTTTGGACAAAACCGAATTGCCAAGGCGTCTTGGCAAGCCTGCCATTATCGCCAAGATATAATGTTTGTTGATTTGTCGCAATAGCGATTATAAAAAGCATGTCAACATCTTCAAGGTAGTGTTTATTTACATCATGTTTCTTTATTGAACTGCATACAGTGCTCTTGTTTTTTTAGCGATCTTTCACTGTGTTAGTGATCCTTTATAGTTTTTATTCATTTAGATGATTAAAATAAAATTTATTGTATTTAAAGCCATTCTTCCCGTTAAATAAATTGACTTATTGAATTTGTTTTATTTGTATTTGCGTAAACGATGCTATAAAAGATGATACTAAAAGTATTGCTTTTTGGACCGATGGAATCAACATTTTCTTTTCTTTTTTATAATATGTTTTTTTAATTTAACATAATATAGGAGCTTTATTTACTGACTGACTAATTGATTTTTGTTTGAAATTTGTTAAAATGCGTTATAGAAGATGAGAAATATAGGTTTATTTAGCAAATTCTAATGTATAACTATTTTGCGTTCGATTCCCGTAAATTCATTCTTAGTAGCAAATTTTAATTTAAAATGGATATAGATATCTCGAATTATTCTAGACTAATTAATTAAACTCTTAGGCTTAAAAAATAAAGTTCATTCATCCACAAGACAAACACTGAATTTCCAATCATAAAGCATATCAGAAATTGCAAACATTTTAATGTATTAAATGCGATGTTTGAACACTATTCGCTAAATTATTTGCTGTCCGCATACATCTTTTAATCTTAACACATGTTCAACACGATGACAATGCAAATCAGCATCAACTACCATATTCATTATGAAATGAGTATATCTCGTTTACGGGTATATTCTTGCAGGCGAATATCGACAATTTTTGTCTACCCTACAAAATATTGGGTTGCCACAGCTTTGATAATCGCCACTCATCAGAGATTATTGACACATTCTAGAAGATTGCCAAGTTCTGGTTTGGACACTGAGCTCCATAATAATGTGGAGCTCAGTGTGTTTGGATAAACGGATCTGTCTGAACACAGTATGTGTATTGTATGTCGTCTGTCTCATATCTAGGCATCCTAGTTCAACTTCTCAACGCTTCTTTAAAAATGGTTAAATAATCCATTTTTTACATTGTTGGCTCGTTGAAAAGTAGATCTATTACTGCCTTACATCTCAGATCAAAATCGAGCCACCATTATCCGAAACACTTATCACCGAATATTTCATTTTTTGATCGCCATATTTTTTCAGCTTCTTTGTACCAAAGATTATGATCTGCTTCCATGGCTAAACGGAACATTTTTACCAAAAAAAAAAAAGTCTTTATTTTGAAATTATCTGGAAAATCCCCGATGCCTCTGTTATTTTTCTTTAGGTATTTACAGTTTTTTATTATGTATCCTTCCAGATAAGCAAGGTTTGAGAAGAATTATCCTTATAAACTTATACACCTTGCCTTTCTGATGCTTACCTGATATCTTGAAAAGTCTTGGCAAAACGTTAAACCTGGATTTGCTTTAAAGTTTGTTACCATAACTCTAACTTCCATATTATCTTTCAATCACACATACTCTCATACGATATGAAATATATGCTATCGTTTCTCGCTTCCTTTAATCAACTTTTTCGCGTTGAATGTAGAGTTATTTTGAAGCCTGAATGGAACGAGTTAATGCAAAAAACACGAGAACATTTGGCTGGCTTTTAAGTGCCTTAAAAAGTTGTTTAGTGTTCAAGAACCGAGAACAAATCTCTTTAGGGCGCTCTGATTCGTAGAATTCTAGCTTACATCTACCATAGTAGATACAAAAAGCGATAAGTTTATCATTGATGAACTTACAAGAGGTAAACTATTACACGGTGCATTTTCGACTGTTTTTCTCCTGAAAAGCATGTTTATGAGGAAATATCTGATAATTTATACGATAGAAAAATGTATGTGTGATCGCACATTTAGTCAGCTGTTTCGGTCTTCGTGTCGGCTGAAAATGTTTAGTTTAATTATATTTAACTTAATTCTCAATGATCTTCTTTACTGTTTTGAGGGCTCTTTTTTGTAATTTCACCTATTTTGCGCAATGACTTTCCTTGTTCTTTCACATTTAGTGCTATTTTTAGCGTTTTCATAACTATTTACTTACCCATGGAGAAATCTCTTAAACGTTACTCGAAATATTGATAAAAAAAATTCTCAAGAGCAAAATTCAAAAGAGATCGTTATATTCAAATTAGGCTATTCTAAATTTCTGTCAGAAAAATTTGGTGAATTGATCGAAATTGAAAGAAATTTTAAGGATAGAACTGCCGGTGTTTACTTTCTTTTGACGCGAAAAATAGATATATTTTTGGATTAAGGGAATTATTTTTTGTTATATATTTTTTAAATGTTTATAAGTAACTATACCCTTATTTAATAATTAATTCTACGTTAACTAATTTATATTATTAGTCAATTGTATATTTACAATCAAACATTTAATATATGAAAAATGAGTATTTACTTTTTTTTACACTCACTGTGTATGGATTTAATTTTCATATCTAATCCATACCATTTCATATTTCATTAGTGTAAATATCAATCTATTCCGTTTCCTCATTTGTTCCAGGAGAATTCTTTTCATTAAACATTTTCAAACTTTCTCATGAACTTTTTTCAGAATTTCTATTTTCATCTCTCCTCCCCCCCCCCCCCATCCCCCATTTACCCTAGAAAACGCGATCGATGGCACCAAATGAACACTAACGAGAAGTTAGACTTCAACTGAATGAATAAAGTCTTTTAGATTGCATTGTTGGGGATATTTTTCGTTCAGTAAGTTTTCCTCAAAAATGGGGAAAAAAGAAAGATCATACATACACTGTGGATGACTCTGCAGACAATAGATAAATAATACAGAGCTGGACGTTTAGAACCCGCTTGAAGGTTTTTCAAGCAAAAGTAAAATAATGAAGAACTACATTCCTTAATTTTTTGTTTTTGCGGGATTTTTTTTTTACTGCAAACTATTATGTTTATGTAAATGGGAAATTCGCGTGACAAGAGAGTAAATATCACTAAACTTTTATGAGATAATATAATGAAGAATTTTTCTGCTTAGTAGATATTGAATTAATGCAGTTGTATTTATTTGTAAATTACGCTTCAAAACTGATACTTTGTTACATGATATAATACAATAGAAAAGTGTATCTAATAAAATTTTCGAATAAAATTTTCTTTAATTTGAAATTAGATACTGCTTTTTCAGGATTTTTTTTAAAATAACAATCTGTTATGTTTATGTAGATGGTATTTGCGTGATATGCTAGAAAATATCAATAATGTTTGCTAAGTAACCGATGTAGATTTTTTTTTTTAGTTTAATGAGTTAGCGTATTAATTTGTAACTTGCGTTTCAAATCTAAAACTGTGTTTCGTGGTTTAATGTAACAGGGTTCGTACGGATCAGGGAATTTTCCAGGAGTGTTACCAATACTTTTTTATAGAAAAAGAAATCTAGGTTAAACTCGCGAAACTTCACCTTCTTTTAAGGAGAGATTTTCTGTAAGAAAATACTGGTACCGAACAATTTCCCGGTCGTAAAATTCCAGGAGCCGTACGAACCCTGATGTAATGCGAACTAAATAAGGTATAAGGAAATTGTACTAAAATTCCTATCAAATAAAAGTTTGAAACTCTTTAAAGGGATGTTTTGACAATAAAATATTGTGTTTATACACATTGGATCACCTGGATATGCGAAGAAATATCAAATATCTATGAGATAATATAATAAAGATTTTTTTCTTTCGAATGAATATTGAGTTAATATGATAATGTTTACTTATGCTGTAAAACTTAAAGTATGCTATACGGTGAAATACATTAAAACCACTGTAATATGTAAATCGATTTTTTTTTCAAACGAAATTTTAAAATTTATCGTGTGATACAGTTTCTAATATTATAATTTTGTTTGAATTATTATTATCTGTAATTCATTCCGATCCAGATGAAAAATAAAACATTTATACGGTATTTTTGACCTATAATTAAATTTCTCAGTAGCTACTCCAGTACATGAATATATACTTATTAAGCGTAGGTTAATATGTATTAAATAGAGAGCTTTTAACAAGGCAAGAAGACTTTTGAAATTTAAGCTGAGCCAAACAGAAAGTTGTCGTATCTGTTTCGTGCTTTATCTTTTAAGGGTGAGAAAATTATAGATAGGATGCGAATCACTTAACCTTTGAAGAATGCCTTAATAAATAGGTTAGTTTAGTATCAATGATGGAGACATCAGACTTTAATGTAAAAGCCTTTCCTACTCTTCTAAAAGAGTAATATCTAACTAAAAATAACTTTCATTGATTTATGTAACGAATAGTTTTCTATGTATTCCTTTCTTGAAAAATTAACTTTAGCAGATGATCAAATGGTTATCTTAATAGTATTGTTACGGACTTGTGACCAAAATGGAAATGTGCTGTGACCAAATCGTAACCCTTATTTTCATCATTTTCTCCCTTGACTATGAAATACAAGTAACTTTTATGTTGATATGTCCCATTTTGTGACGAGTTGCAAATGGATAAGAATTCGGTCACTATCAATTTTCAATGGAGTCACATAGTCACGAAAGGGCGATTCCTTGGGAATCATGATGTGGCGAAATGAAAAAATTCATATTTTGGTTACCATTGTGTATGTAACAAGCCTGGTAGTTCAGTGATCATCGCCTCGCAGTGCCACGCTACAGGGCCGAGGTTCGAAATTGGGAAAGGTTCATTCAGCCTTTCATCTTTTCGGGGTCAATAAAAAGTGTATTAAACATGCTTTGGAACATAATGAGTGTTAGCGTTAGGCTGAACACTTGACCAGGATATATTCTGTATAGCACCTCAGGGCACACGGTCAAGAATGCAAACTTGGGCTCTGCCGGCCATGATTATTATTGGATTGTGGCGCCGCAGGGTTCAGGTCTAGTTTAGTTGTGCCTGTGGCACTTTTGACTATTTGTGTCGTCATGGTACCGTCGTAGTTTAGAGGTGCTATTGGGGAATATCTGGAATATTTGACCCCATTTTCGTTACGTTTCTGAAAGTATGGATATGATAATGATGTGCTTTTAGTATAGATAGTGACCCTTAATAGTTTTTGACAATATATGTTACGATACCCTAGTAGCAAACTAATATTAGTTGTACTGCTTATAGTGGAAGCCTATATTGCATCAATATTACATTCATTGGAATTATTTAAAATGAAAGACCAATATTGGTTAAACACTGGTAATTTGGTGCGATGTTCGGTCACCCAAAAATAATGTCGTCGGGCCACATGGAATTGTACGGATAACTGAACAGCTAATGGTTGGGACACAGTTAAACCTTTGTTGGAAAATTGTTCGTTGGCCAATCGTACGGCAAGGCGGCTATTTCTTATTGTTGGCCAACGTGGGACTACACAATTCGCCAACACTGGCCCAACCCTTTCGTGCTACTTTTATTAGCACTCTTAACTATACAAAGATTAAAAAATATATCTATAAGAAATACGCATATTTACGGGCTGCCTTGATCCAAGGAGCACAAATATGGTGTCAAAAGTGGGTGTTACCGTTTGAAAATGCAAAGATAGTGCAACGTTTATTGTGTAGACTATTGTGTAGACTATTTCAAAAATTGATTTCATATTCGAAAAGTAGACGCAAGTCCCAGTCGAATAGTACTTTTATCGTCTCTTTGCGACATTTTGGTTATAAAATAGCATGGGGTTGCGCGTTTTTCTCCCAAGACTGTATTTACATAATATACAGGGTTTTCAGTTATTATGCCGAGAAATTGAGTGAGGTGATAGTACACGACAAGACAATCCAAATTTATTTTAGTCCTCCCATGATACAAGTCCACCTCTTGCCCTTGTCATCTTAATTAACGAATAAATTCATTTTAATTTGCATTATTGGCAAAATTAGCCAAGTAATCGTGGGAGAACTATAAGGAATCCGGGGTCGCTAATTCATTTATTGAGACAAAACCTACAGAAAAACTCACCCTAAGCTAAACCCGATTTTTATGCATAACTTTAAAAATAATAAATATATTATTAACGATGTTTTCAACAGACTTACCTTACATTGTTCGAAATGTGATGACATCATAACAAGTAATGGAAAGGGACACCATCCATGTGTAAAATAAACTGAGCTGACAGATCCATATTTCGAAACGTCAATGACAGTATGTACGGTGTCAATGAGTGAATTACGGTGCATTTCTATCACGTCTTGTAGCATCATTATTCTGCACGGAAAATAAGGTAAATTCGTCAAAATAGTCTTCCACTTTTATCTTTATTATTCTTAAAGTTAATCTGTAGGTTATTATTCTAAGTAAAAATCCTGAGTCAGCATGGAATGAGACACCTTATATATTTGGTACAATATATGCATTATTAATAGTGTTTACAGGTGTCCCAATTTATGCAGGACATCCCGATTTATAAGAGTTCCAAGATCCGTTTTGCGGAACCTCTATGTGGGACGCCGATTTTTCATGATCCACAAAATCTCTTAATTTGTTTTTCTTATGTTATTCGTTAGCCTGAGTAGAGCGAAGCATAATGCAAATACACACACAAGAAATACAAATCGTGCGTCAAGCATAGATTATGAAACATTTTCCAACACATTCAGAATACTGCAACAAAACTTTTGCGTTTAATAAGGTGAAAGATGATATATAAGTAAACAATTTTAAGACGAATAACGCATTCACACATTCATAACACACAATTTCAGCAATTACAACCTATCGCCGGAAAATATCTGAATTCTTTTATGCAGCCTTGTACATGATCTATAGATTTGTATATATATACTACATAGTGTGCAAAAATTTAGTTCAGTTAGGAAATACATAACACAGTTGAAAATTCTACTTCAGCAATTTCCGTCAATAAGGAGAAATGTAGACAAAATCTTGTGTGTAGCCTTATATATGATCTATATAATTTATGCACACCAAGTAATATGCAAAATATCAGTTAAATTTAAAAACGCATACCACAATTGAAAACGCTGCTCCAGCAATTATTGCTCATAGACAGTACTGTAAACGAATTATTTTGTTTGTTTTATGTGTCCCTATAAATGAACGATGCACGCCATATTCTATGGTAAGCCTCTTGTAATGCACCTCACAGATATTATATATGAATTTCATTATTATTTAAATAGAGTAACATCATTAAAGTACACTGTAAACGATTTTTCCCCATATAGACCATAATGTGACAGATTTCTTTTGAGTGCCCTTTTAAATGAAGTATAAATGGTACGCAATCCATTTTAAATACCGAACATATCGTGGTAAACGTAAATAACATATATCAATTACATGGTAATCCGAGTATATTTACATGAGTTAGAGCACGGACAGACAGACAGACGGACAGACAAAACGAAATCTTAAACTCTTTTCAACTATATTGGAGAGTGTAAAAATAATCAATAACCATACACAAACATGCATGAAAACTTCCGTGCCTCTGTTGTATATTTTAAGAGATTTAAGTAAAGATTTTTCTTACATAAGGCTTAATCCCCATAGATTTCAGAGAGGAGTTTTACGGATAAATTGCTGATTAAGACTATAATTTTTAAAGAAACATATATGTGATTTGTGGCAAAAGGGCAAATATACGGAAAACTGGGACTACTTAGAACATGTTTTATTTTTTCGAATTCATATAAGTTTATTGAGTTTCATTTATTATTATATTGTTTATTGAGTTTATTGAGTTTCATTTATTATTATATTGTTTATCGAGTTTATTGAGTTTCATTTATTATTATATTGTTTATTGAGTTTATTGAGTTTCATTTATTATTATATTGCTTATTGAGTTTATTGAGTTTCATTTATTATTATATTGCTTATTGAGTTTATTGAGTTTCATTTATTATTATATTGTTTATCGAGTTTACTGAGTTTCATTTATTATTATACTGTTAATTGAGTTTATTGAGTTTATTGAGTTTCATTTATTATTATATTGTTTATTAAGTTTATTGAGTTATTTGAGTTATTGTTTATTGAGTTTCATTTATTATTATATTGTTTATTAAGTTTATTGAGTTATTTGAGTTATTGTTTATTGAGTTTATTGAGTTATTGTTTATTGCGTTATTTGAGTTATTTTCCATTCAGTTTATTTGAGTGTACTATTAATTGAGTTTCATTTGTTACACAAGTGATTTGCAACTGAGACAACGACGAACATGTTTTATTTATTTTTTCATTCATATTCGTTTATTGAGTTCCATTTACTATTGAAATCGGGAAATTTGAGTTTTTTGTATATGATTAGTATGGTCTATTCCAAAATGTAATATTGCCTGATGAACATTGACTGTTCTGCAAATATTGGTAATTCAAATATTGATTTTGTAGAATTAACTATATTCTGTGACCCTTAGACATTTTCTAGTTATCATAAATTTCGTATAATAATAAAAAGCTGTTTATAAGTTGAAATCATGATTTATAAGTCATTTTCCCGCTTTTTTTATTTCCCTATCCTGCTGGACCAGGCAAAACCTTCTAGGTTACCTTCTTTCCTAGTACATTTGTTTAAATATTTATGTGTACTATCTATCATTTCTCTCAGTTTGTCGCCATATTGGCTGAACACCTGTATATGAACACAATGATAAATAGGTATGAAGAGTTATAAAGTCAATTATCAACTTTGCATTTTTAATTGTTTTAAATTCTTACTGATAAATTACGGAATGTAATCAAACAAAGTATTAGTAACATGCAAAATAAGCAAATATTTAATATTTTATCTTTATTTCCTTTTTATTTATGTTTCAAAATGTATATCTGACAAATGCTTTCTGAATGTATTCTTTTCAGTTTATTTTAAAAGGTAACACCACTTTGACCTTCAAAAATCCGAAATTATTTATGTCGCTTAAAGTACCCTTTATGTACACGAAAATCAAATTTTATTAATTAGAAATCAATTTTGGAAGTAAAAGGGTAATTTTAGAACGATAGATGTAGAACGCGCTAGAGCGAGTAAACAGTAGCGAATACTTTAAACGTTTTTTTTTCTTTCAGAACAGATTTTTCAAAGTCAGTGGACACCTTTCCGCCAATTTTAAATCAATCAACTTGATCTTTTTGAAAATTAATCATCATCACGTATTTTTCTAGTGGAATACGTAGGATTTTTTCGAAATATATCGCTTTTCTGTATAACTTTAAGTAACGAAATTTTTCGTTGAAAATTTACATAATACAACTCATGCATAAATGAATGACCGGATTTTAAAAACCTATATTTTAAAAACTAATGCACATATATTAATAAGTGACATACAAAATTAAAGACAAATATTCCCCAGTTTTCTTTTTCAGTTACAAATGTTCGACGTGTGAACATTTCGTAATCCAATCTGTAATCCAGTTCGTTCCACATATTTCGCAGTTTTACACTGTCAGCGGTTCTTAGTGCAGCACTGATGAGTTCTTTTCTTTAAGTTCTTTTAGTGTTTTCGGTAATGATGGTTCATAATCAAGATCTTTTATGTAACCGCACAAGAAAAAAAAATCGCATGGCGTAAGATCCGGTGATCTTGGGGGTCATGTGAAAAAGGGTAAATCATAGTTACCCGCACGTCTAATCCAGCTTTGAACGACGGAAAAAAAACTTGAAATGTTTTTATTTATTTTCATATATCAATCATTATAATATGTGTAATAGTTTTGAAAATATAAATTTTTAAATTCCGGTCATTCATTTAACCCTTTAACGTTCATTGGTTTCCCCAGGAAACCACAAAACTTTAATTACGAAACTCAACAATGACAGCAGAATTTTAATAGAAATGTTTTTCATTTATTATATATGTGAAATATCGCTTTTTTCTTATATAAAAATAAATTTGTTCATAATTTCTGGTGTCAATCATTTATTTCAACATCTTAGCAATTGAAGTGCTTTATCCGTTAAAGGGTTAAGCTAACCCTGTACTTTAAATTGATACCATTTCACCAAAAATTCATATTATTAAAAAAAAAACTACGTATTTCACAAGCTTTTGGAGTGAGAAAACAATTTTTTGTCTCATTGTTCTAGGTTAAATCTATTATGAGTTATCGTATCCACAGCTTAACCCTCTTCTTTTCGAAGCACTCCTACTATCAGCTGTCAAGCCGCCATTTTTTAATATATCAACTTAAAAAATATACAGTTTTCTACTTTAATGTACGTATAATAATTTATGATAAATGAATTTTTTTAAAGGTCTCGTATTTCTTAGAAATAAATTCCTGTAAAAGTCTTAAACTTTAGGCTACAAAATGGCGTTACCCTTAAGGCTCCGGTTGGCGCATACGAAAACACTCGCTCGCTAAAGTTAATCCTATATGACAGTTATTTTTTAATATCGTTTGCATTTCAATATTATTAAACGATTTTTTTTTTTCATGGGATAGCTGAAATCGATCTCTACAATCGTCGTCTTTTACTTTTTCGAGTTTGTTTGCAGGTTTTTTTTTTTTTTTTTTTTTTTTTTTTTTTTATGAGGATACTTTCCCTTTCGAAACCGGTTCCAAGAGAGAAAGTAGCCTAATAAAAGAAAATTCGCAAACAAAATCGAAAAGTAAGAAACGGCGATTGTAGAGATCGATCTCAGCTATACAATGCCAGAAAGTAAAAAAAAAATCGCTTAAAAATATTGAAATGCAAACGAGATATTATAAAATAACTGTTCCATTAGGATTAACATTAACGAGCAGGTGTTTTCGTGTGAGAGAATTTATCCTCCAATCACAAAATTATAATCTCAAAAAATGACCAAGTAAACTTGAAGAAATTCTATTACTTACCTGAAAATAAAATTTCAATATAATAAAATTTCAAATAATTCAAATTTTAAAGCCGAGATGTTTATTTTCAGAAAGGATTAGGCTATTTTAAAATAAATCTTAAACAACCGTGAAAGAGATTTAAACAAAAAGCTTATTTTGAAATTATGTGCTTGATTTTCGATGACGAGTTTAAAAGGCAATTTAATGTCATACTTTTCAGTTATGTCTGATTTAAAAAAAAATCTTATACATTTTTAAATATTATTTAAACTTAATACCAAATGAACAGGGCAGACATAAATTTGTGCATTAATAACACAGATGGGATGCAAAAACCTTTCCTCTAAAAACATTTATATTGTGTGTAAAAGCGTATAAGTTATGCAGTCAGTTCATTTATCCCGAAAAGTGACCAAGTAACTTGAAGAAATTCTATTACTTACCTGAAAATGAAACTTTTCAAATAATTCAAGTTTTAAAGCTGAGATTTCTCTTTTCAGAAAGGATTAGGTTATTTTAAAACAAATCTTAAACAACCGTGAAAGGGATTTAAACAAAAAGCTTACTTTGAAATTCTGCGTTTGATTTTCGATGACGAGTTTAAAAGGAAATTTAATGTCATACTTTTCATTTTAGATATCTGGCTTTAATATATATATATATATATACATATTATTTTTTAAACCTATTACCAAATGACCAGGATAGACATAAATTTGTGCATTAATAACACAGATGGAATGCAGAAAGTTTTTCTCTAAAAACATTTATATAGGCTTCAAAAGCGTATAAGTTAAGCAGTCATTTCCTTTATCCCAAAAATTGACCAAATAACTCGAAGAAATTCTATTACTTACCTAAAAATAAAATTTTGCAAATAATTCAAGTTTTAAAACTGAGATTTCTCTTTTCAGCAAGGATTAGGTTATTTTAAAACAAATCTTAAACACCCGTGAAAGGGATTTAAACAAAAAGCTTACTTTGAAATTCTGTGTTTGATTTTCGATGACGAGTTTAAAAGGAAATTTAATGTCATACTTTTCATTTTATATATCTCGCTTTAAATATATATATATATATATTATTTTTTAAACCTATTACCAAACGACCAGGATAGACATAAATTTGTGCATTAATAACACAGATGGAATGCAAAAAGCTTTTCTCTAAAAACATTTATATAGGGTTCAAAAGCGTATAAGTTAAGCAGTCAGTTCCCTTATCCCGAAAATTGACCAAATAGCTTGAAGAAATTCTATTACTTACCTGAAAATAAAATTTCGCAAATAATTCAAGTTTTAAAGCTGAGATTTCTCTTTTCAGCAAGGATTAGGTTATTTTAAAACAAATCTTAAACACCCGTGAAAGTGATTTAAACAAAAAGCTTACTTTGAAATTCTGTGTTTGATTTTCGATGACGAGTTTAAAAGGAAATTTAATGTCATACTTTTCATTTTATATATCTCGCTTTAAATAAATAAATATATATATATATATATATATATTATTTTTTAAACCTATTACCAAATGACCAGGATAAACATAAATTTGTGCATTAATAACACAGATGGAATGCAAAAAGCTTTTCTCTAAAAACATTTATATAGGGTTCAAAAGCGTATAAGTTAAGCAGTCAGTTCCCTTATCCCGAAAATTGACCAAATAGCTTGAAGAAATTCTATTACTTACCTGAAAATAAAATTTCGCAAATAATTCAAGTTTTAAAGCTGAGATTTTTCTTTTCAGCAAGGATTAGGTTATTTTAAAACAAATCTTAAACACCCGTGAAAGGGATTTAAACAAAAAGCTTACTTTGAAATTCTGTGTTTGATTTTCGATGACGAGTTTAAAAGGAATTTAATGTCATACTTTTCATTTTATATATCTCGCTTTAAATATATATATATATATATATGTATATATTATTTTTTAAACCTATTACCAAATGACCAGGATAAACATAAATTTGTGCATTAATAACACAGATGGAATGCAAAAAGCTTTTCTCTAAAAACATTTATATAGGGTTCAAAAGCGTATAAGTTAAGCAGTCAGTTCCCTTATCCCGAAAATTGACCAAATAACTCGAAGAAATTTTATTACTTACCTAAAAACAAAATTTCGCAAATAATTCAAGTTTTAAAGCTGAGATTTTTCTTTTCAGCAAGGATTAGGTTATTTTAAAACAAATCTTAAACACCCGTGAAAGGGATTTAAACAAAAAGCTTACTTTGAAATTCCGTGTTTGATTTTCGATGACGAGTTTAAAAGGCAATTTAATGTCGTACTTTTCAGTTTATATGTCTGAATTAAAAAAAAAAATCAAAATCTTTTAAATTTTTAATTATTATTTCAACTATTATTAATTAAACAACTATTTCAACCATTTCAACTATTATTATTTTTAATTATTAATTACCAAATGAGCAGGATAGACATAAATTTGTGTATTAATAACACAGGTGAAATGCAAAAAGCTTTTCTCTAAAATCATTCCTATAGGTTGCAAAAACGTGCAAGTTATCCAGCCAGTTCATTTATGAACGAATATAGCTACAGTTAATAAAAGTGGTATCAACAAATAAGTATGTGAATATGAGCTACACACACGGCAAAAAAGACAATTTTTCTTAATGTAGGAATATGTAATAGAACCACGAAAGAAAATATACTATAACATCCTCTGAATTACCCACGATTCCTAAAACCGTTCTTTATCTTTAAAAACTTCAGAAATCGATATACTTGCGTTATTTAAAGAAGCATTTATAAAAACAAAGTTTCTTTTTCTGCTACTGATTTTTGGAAACGTTTCCGATTTGTTTGTATTAATCATCGTCTAGTTTCAGCTATTGTTTCATGTTAAACCTAAAAGAAAAAGAACATCCCATTTGTTAGCTAATAGATAGTGTATATATTTTTGGGGGGAACACCCTGTATTTTACATTTTAAGTAAGAAGGCATTTTTAGTAAAGAATCTATAACGTTTTAATTTTTTAAATTACATAATATATATATATATATAATATATATATATATATATATATGTAACACATGGGCTGGTAAGTTCCCGGTCTAATAAAGAAAACACAACTTTTTAACAAAGCTTTATAACTTTATGACTTTATAACTTTATAACTTTAATAAATAACATAACTTTAATAATAAATAATAATAATTTAATAATAATAATAATAATTTAAAAATAATAATTTTATAATAATAATTTAATAATAATAATTTTAAAAATAATTTTATAATAATAATTTTATAATAATAATTTAATAAATGATTAATAATAATAATTTAATAATAAATAACATAATTTTATAACGAAAAAGCTCCAAACAGTGCTCAGAACTCGTTGTTGTTTTTGGTCAAAAGTCAACACGCGCGGCAGCCATTTGACAACAGCTTTTTCATAGACAAATGTTCATTCAAAATAAAACCTACACGTTCCTTGGATATCTTCAGAGTCTGAGCTATCTCCTGCAACTTCACTTTACGGTTCCCCAAAACGATTTTGTGGACTTTTTTATGTTTTCTGGAGTAACCACCTTTTTTGCGTGGTGCATCACTGGTGTCCGTACGACCACGTTTAAATTCAGCAAACCAGTCAATAATGGTTGATTTACCTGGTGCAGTGTCCGGATAACGTTTATCTAGCCAAGCTTTTTTTTTGAACGGTATTTTCCCCCATCAAATAACAATTCTTGAAATTCTTGTTATCCATTTTTTTGTATATCAACAAAGTCGTTCAACTAAAACCACTCTAACGTTTTATCCACACGGCGAATCGTCATGGCATTTTTTCTACTACCTTTTAAAGGTTAGTATTTACTAAAAAATACATCGGTTCGGCGATTGCAACGCCATCTGTGTGCCAGACCGGGAACTTATCAGCCCATCTGTTATGTATATTTTGTGAATATAAAAAAAGTTTCGCATGTGTGTGATGTCTGTCTGCGATGGCTAGCGAAATCTAGCGTACCTAGAAGTCTGAAAATGTAGGTGAGGATAGTCCAACGCCTCTCCTGATACACCTGAGTCTCAGAATTTTAATATTTTAATAATTAACAAAAATAATAATTAAAAACTGATCAATGACTCATCTCCTTCTTTGAGAGTCGGCTTTCAGCACTCGCGCGTGGCCAGACCACGATTTACGCTATTGAACGAGAGCAATTTTAGAGATAAAGGCCAACCAAACATATGCTCTTAAAACTGAAACCTTGTTCTAACTGACGGTATAATTAAATTTAAAAATACGAACTGTAACCCTTTAAAAAATACCGACGAACGCAGGTCATTTCGCGCCTCACGTGGCGATTTTTTTTCCTTGCGCTAAAAGTTACTAAACGTTCCTATTTCGATATAATCTTATTAGAGCATCTTGGTAGACCAGATTTACATCATCTACAACAATTTCGAAACGCTCGGACGAGAAGAAATATATATAAAAAAAAATCTGAGAAAATTTCGACAAAAACCCATAATAACGAGATGTTTCTGCGCGGTAACGCTCAGCTTTGGGTAACGTTTTCGCTATTTAATATGCATATATGTTCAGATAATTTTATAGAGAACTTCGAAACTTTTATATTTATAAACGACTAAAATTTCAGGGAGTTCGGACGACAAAAACTATTTTTTTATGTTAAGAGATCCGATGCGAAAACAAACAAACATAAAAAAAAGCGAAACGAAAACTTATTTATTTTACAACCAGATAACAATATTTCTGACGAAATTTTTATACGGGCTGTAAAACCGTTATATTTATAACCATTAAAATTTTGAAAGGGTTTGGACAGTAAAAGGTATATTTCTTAAACTATGAAACGACCCTACGTGAAAAAGGAAGAAAATATTTTCTTACGAGCACTTTTATTGCAAATTATCAGTATTTTTTCGCAATGTTGTGATTAAAAATATAAATTCATACAAAATCGGGTTAAAGATATAAAATACAAGTTTGGGTTTCAACATAGGACCGGGTAACGTCGGGCGAGTCAGCTAGTATCTTTATAATTAATAATACCTTTGAAATCAAAACACATCAAACAAGCTCCCTCATCAAAATCTGACCAAATTTCCAATTTAAAGATGACAAGTTTTTAGTATATAGAATACTTTTAACTTAATAAATAATTAACACATTCAAACAACAAATTACCGAAACTACAATATATATTACTTTCATTTCAATCGCATTTTAATTTTTTTATTTTAAAAGCATAATCTGTCCATCATTTGAATTTATTGAAGATAAATATGTTTCAGTAGGGGATTAAATTATTTAAATTTAAATTTAAATAATAAATTTTCATAGCGTATTTAACACTTTCAGTAAGAATAAGTAATTTTGAAAGGGATTGTATTTTTTTAATAAAAATTACAAATATCCGCATTTAAATTAAGGATTTAGATGAGGGACAAAAAAGAAAACAATCTTATTGCACAAACTGTGAACTTCAAGTGATTATTTCGAAGTACTTATCGGTACGAAGAAAATAAGTATTACCACCCACGGTTTTAAACTCATGCTTCTAAAAATGCCACAAGACGGAATACTTTAATAAATGGGCAACGTATTCGAAAAAGTTTTGAAAAATACGAAACTTTTTGCAGATTGCTGTAACAATTTCAAACAATTCTCTCTCAGTATTATAAGTTTTTTCACTCTAACAAAAGAAATCTTTTGTGAAACGTAAATATAGATAAATAACTTAATTTGTCAAACCGCTGAACTTTTGCGATGTATTAAATTTATTTTCATAGCTGCCAACTTTTACGCTTTTTTGTTACCACTAAAATTTAATAGAAATTTTTTCCTTATGTAGTCACACGATTATGTCGATTTAATAAGATACAATTTACTATCAAATTTTAGTGGTAGGAAAACAGTGTAAAAGTTGGCAGCTATGTTATTTTGCATACTTTAAAAAAATATCTGCTCAAAAATACAAACCCGAACACACTTTTTTAATCTTTTTTAATACTCTACAGTTTCATCGTACACGAGTGCGATGAATAACAACATTGTGAAAAAGATTATTTATGAGCAAATTTCTGTATTTTTACGGAAAATTTTGGTTTAACCAAAGTTATTTAGTGAACGTATCAAAAAGTAGCAAATATCGATTTGAGAAGATATTTGAGAGTTAACAGCGCTAACAGTCTAGTTAAACTGTCATTTTCACAATTCTGTAGGATTTATATTTATTTTTTCATTTAAAAAAACTTTTTCGTATTTTACAAGTACGGTTTCAGTAACTTTACGGAAACAAATCCCACTCATTTGAAAAGCGGGGATTTCAAGTCCTGTAGGTCCTGGGAGAGGGTTGACGTCGTACCACGTTTTTTCCTACATCATCCCAAATTTACGGAATCTGAAATGGATTAAGTCCCAGCAAAAATGGGGTCAATCAACACGACAAAAATTCATACCCTCAAAAAACTCAACGATAAGTTGTTTTCCGTACGTCCTTGCATTATCGTCCATAAAATTAAGTCTGTTTCGGGAAAATCCCGTACATGTGAGACAACTGCACGTTCAGGCTTCATTTTTTGTCAAATAATGCGAAGCCACATATAGCACAACTTGTCGATGGGTTTTTTTTTAAGAAGAGGATATTCGTCGCATGGATTGGCCAGCAAGGTCGCTGAACCTTAATCTCTAGAGAGAGAAGTTGCACGAAGTCCACCCTCTCTCAGGACCCTCTTAGACTTTAAATCCGTGCTTTTAAATGAATGGGACTTTTGCCGCCAGCTGTCAACCCAAACCCGTCAAAAAAAATTTCGTCGATTCGCAACCCGATTCGATCTCGAAATACCTGAACCCGAAACCCGCAGTCATAGAAAATTGATCCTTAGTTTAATATAATTAGGAAAAAGTAGTCTATAATTATATATATTTTTTAATTTTATTTATTATGTCAAAAAATTAACATGTAAAGAGCCATTCACATTCAGATATACATAGTTTTTCATCTGAAACTATATGCTGAACTTTATTTTTAAAAATTGGTTCTATCCGAACACGACTCGCAAGAATCAAAATTCAACCCAAACCTCACCGGCAACGAAAAAATATAGCTCAAACTCGACTTGACCCGAACCACAGGTTGGGTTTAGAGCGGGTAAAATCGGATTACCCAACTTGATGCAGGACTTTAATAACTGTGCGAGGTGGTCACATTTCATATAAACCGGTCAGTTTTGGAGCTATGATAAATCATGTTTTGATCATCTTTAGTCTTGCGTATGTCACAAAAGTTTTACTTTCTTTCAAGAATTTTTTTTCCTATTAAATGTGTGCATGCATAACTCAGAAATATTTGGTCTGAACCAGTTCTAAGAATAAACGTTTCGCACTTCACACTTAACTAATATAATTTATAGCGGATACATAGACTCCATGCGTGATTGCTCTAGAGGTTAAGGCTCTGGAAACAAGTCGGGAGTAATGAGATTGAATCCCATTGCAGGTTTTGATGTTCGTAGTGGCGTCACTTTAAATGAAGGTCCCGGGCTGTTCAGAACTCATGGAACTCACTGTGTGAGGTGACCAGATTTCATAAAAACCGGTCAGTTCTGGAGCTATAATGAATCATGTTTGACCATCTTTAGTCTTGTGTATGTCACAAAAGTTTTACTTTCTGTCAAGAATTTTTTTTAATTAAATGTGTGCATGTATAACTCGGAAATATTTGGTCCGAACAATTTAAAAAATAAAAGTTGCGCACTCCACACTTAAATAATATAATTTATGGCGGATAGATAGACGCCATGCGTTACTTACTGTTCTGGAAGTTAAGGTTCTGGCAACAAACCGGCAGTAATGGGTTTTGACGTTCGTAGTGGGGGTCTACTTTTTGAGGTCCCGAGCTGTTAAAAAATCCTGTATAAGTTGACCAAGAACCACAAATCAACCGCATGTAACAATAACCTGTCTCGCTTCCTTAACTTTTCTTGTGGAATACTCAAAATATGAATACGTGTGTTTTTCACACCAGAGAGTGAAATATCCGAAGCTCGAGTTTTGTATCTCATCTTGAATCTTGTCACTCGTATTTATGAACCGATTTAGATGTGACTGAGCAGGTGTACAGGACCAAGGTCTCGACTGAGTTCGTTTCCCCTTTTCATTTCGCCATTTTGTTTCAAAATGTCGGCCACTTAAAATTTTCAAATTCAAAACATGTACAAACATTTACTGGCGAGAATTTCACGCTGGTGGATATGACTATGTAGTTTTAAGCGTTTGAGATTAGTAACAATGTTTACAACAATTAAAGTAAATTTGCAAGTAACCACATTTTCTGAAGATTACTATAAGCTCATTTAAGTGCCCGGTCTTGATACAAGGATTCTGTAGCAATTTTTGTTTCATCTGTACCTTAAATAGTTCTTCTGGCATTACCGGGAGGAAAAGGTATATTCCATATTCCTTGTTTTTAAAAATTCATATCATTTTACTAAAAAACTTGAAGATAAAAGGCGTGGAACCCGATTATAAAATGTTCAATCTCAGAATTTTGCCAAATTAATCAGCTGGAGCCAAGTTGGCTTCATTTATGGAGATTTATATTTGGTCGCCAAATTTGGCGTTATTTCACCAACCAGCGCTACAATGGGAGAGAATTTTAGGCTGGTGGATATGACTATGTAATTTTAAGCATTTGAGATTATCAACAATGATTACAACAATTAACACTAGAACTACCGGAAATTTTACTCAAGTGTTTTAAAACTGTTTCACACCAGAAATGTTATTTAAAACTACTTAACTTATTCATTTAACGTATTTCTGTGACATTTATAATTAATTTATTTTAAAAAGAAATTTCTGGTTCGAATCGCAATATATTCATTTGGTAACCGTCAAAATGACGGCTCATGGTAGTTCTAGTGTTAAAGTAAATTTGCAAGTAACCGCATTTTATAAAGCTCATAAATGAAACCTGATTAAGGAAAAATCAACCACCCTCAAAATTCAAGCTTCCAACTTATATAAGATATACGAGACGAGAAAATCCTTGAAAATTAGAACATTATGCCTATTTTTAAGCACATACTTTTAACTGTGCATGTTGAATTTTAATCTTCCATGTAAAGTAATGGAGCGACAAATTGCTTGTATCAAATTCAAGCAATTACTTATGGATAACATGTCTCTAAAATAGTCTATAATTATACATATTCCATATTATTTATTCACTTCAATGAACTTAACTAATAGAAGTGAGGTAAAGGTCAAATATCCGGCTAAATGGATGTCAAAAACAGCTGTTTGATATTTGTTTGTCATTAGTTTAGAAATATATTCTAATTTATTTTATTTTTTCTCTGTTTTCAAGATATTTAACAAGAATATATCTATCTCTTTATCTTAAATCATTGTGAAACGCGTAGGATTTAGCGAAAAATTTATTTTATTTCTTTGAATAAAACAGAATTCAGCTCTTATATTTCGACAACAATGACAGATGAAACAAATGTTTCTCATTACTTTTATTTTACTTTCATGTTTTCAAAACATTGCTTTATTTTTATAATTTCAATCCGAGGACTGGAGAAAAAATTGAAATATTTGTTTCATAAAGTTTATGATGAAAGATGTTTTCTTTAATTTTCATGTAAGTATTTTCTTTCTTTTTACATCACTATTTTATAATTTTTAACATTTTAGTAACAAATCTCAAATTAGTTTTAATTACTGTAATATAAGTACTTATAAAATGTAACATCACTAACAGTGAACTGATATCAGTTATATTGATTATATTGGGCCCAATATTACGCCATTTTAGCAGTCCTCGGAAATGCTTCCAGAGAAATACGAATATTGGATTTTAATAACAAATCGCAAATTAGTTTTGATTACTGCAATATAAACATTTATAAAAGGCAACATCACCAACAGTGAACCGATATTCGTTATATTGGATATATTGGGCCCAATATTGCGCCAATGTAGCAGTCCTTGGAAATGCTTCCAGAGAAATACGAATATTGGATTTTAATAACAAATCGCAAATTAGTTTTGATTGCTGTAATATAAACATTTATAAAAGGCAACATCACCAACAGTGAACCGATATTCGTTATATTGGATATATTGGGCCCAATATTGCGCCAATGTAGCAGTCCTCGGAAATGCTTACAGAGAAATACGAATATTGGATAAACACTGGCTTTACATTATTAAAGTGGTCGGCTTGGAATGAGGTACTATGTATTTTTGGCTGAATAAGTGGATTACGAACTAGATTTCTGATGCAGAAATTTCTTCTCTTGATGTATATTATAACCACTGTCAATCTCTTGCTAAAATAACCTCAGTGAAAATAGCTGAACATCATGTATATATATATATATATATATATATATATATATACACTGCTGGACAATTGCTAAGGACGGATAACACTATCACCCATAGCAACCACAAAATGAAAGGAAGCAAAATGTGGAAAATTAGAATAAGTGCGGCATATAGTAAGAAGAGGTGTGCGTATGCAAATTTTTTTTTCCACGTCTATTCATCACGTGATAACGCTGATAAGAGCTTTAAAGGATTTGACGCGTGAGGACAGTTGTTGTTCCAAGTCAAAGTTTTACAGGAAAGACTTAATTGACGAACTTGAAATTTTCGGCATGTCTTCCCGATATCACTTAGAAGATTTTATGCTTGGCCGAATTATTGAAAAGATCGAAGAAGGGCGAAAAATAACAGATGTTGTCATGGAGTTCGACATTGCCCACAGCGTTGTTTCACGGCTGTGGAAATCATTTAAAACTACTGGAATGTGTAGCAGGCGTCACGGGGGAGGTCGTGTTAGAAGTATGACGCCTGCAGGAGATAGATACATTGTCCTATCGGCAAAAAGGAACCGACGCACCACTGCTCAGCAGGTGGCAAATCAGTTTCTTGCTGCCACAGGACAGCAGATCTCCCGAAAAACTGCAAACAGACGTTTGAGGGACGGAGGATTATACATCCGCAGACCTGTTGTGTGTGTCCCATTGACCAGACAGCAGCGTACTGCCCGTTTGCAATGGTGTCGTGAGCATCGCAACTGGACTGAACAGGACTGGGCATGCGTACTATTCTCAGATGAGAGTAGGTTCAGTCTGTCATCGGACTGTAGACTCCAACTGATCTGGCGTGAGAGTGGTACTGCTTATCGTCCAGAAAATATCCAGGAAAGGGACCGATATCCGACATGCAGTGTCATGGTATGGGCCGGCATCATGATCAATGGCCGCACGCGCCTGCATGTGGTTGTGATTGGGACTATGACGGGCCAACGATACATTAATGAAGTTCTACTTCCTCATGTTCGCCTTTTTCGTGGTGCATCGGTGATAAATTTGTTTTCATGGACGACAACGCACAATGTCATCGAACACTCGCTGCTCAGGATTGTCTAAACAGTGAAGGTATTCAACGCCTCGTATGCCAGCGCGTATTCCAGATCTAAACCCCATTGAAAATGTTTGGGAGGCTTTAGGGAGGCAACTTGCTAGTCGAAACTATCCTCCAACAAACAAGAACACCCTCATCCGTGCACTGACAGAGAAATGGAATAAATTGCCTCAACAGCTGCTGGATAATGTTGTACAAAGTATGGTACGACGTGTAGAATGTTGCATCACACTCGACGGTGGACATGTCCCGTACTGACACCTTTCTCCAAAGTGCCTGCTGACTTTCATATGCATTGTTCCATTTCTCCGTATGCAGCATAAAATGAACATTTTTTTCTTTCAGATGTTTTATAGCCTTTTGTATTTTCCAGAACAATAAATGTCCTTTATTCGAATGTCTGAACAGTGTGGTAACAATATTTTATCCTACTAGACCTCATATCTCGCTTAATGTTATGCTACATTGCAATTTGTGATCCGTCCTTAGCAATTGTCCAGCAGTATATATATATATATATATATATATATATATACGTTTTAAACATGTTATTGAATTTTAATAATACTTACTATATTAATTAATTTTGCAAACATCATGTTCAGGTACTCAATGTTTGTCCATTTTTATTCAGTTCTCTTTAAATTTTATTTGGTAATTGATTGGGCAATTTGAGTTAATAAACTAAGTTCATACCTATTAAATCAAACAGAATTCAATTATATTTTACTTATATTAGTGGAATATTGCCCTTGAAAAATTGTTCCACTATATAAGTTTCCAATTGCTCTTGTAATAATTTTCCCTTTCTCCACATTGGATTTTTTCTCTACATATCTTTAAGTATTTTTACCACTCATTTTAATTTTGAGAATCTTAAATTTTTGGATATATTTATGTATTATATTGTAATTATCGGTTGATCTTTTGTCGATTATTTATGTGGTTTAATAGTTATTATTTACAAAAGTTTTATTATATATATATATATATATATATATATATATATATATATATATATATATATATATATATATATATATATATATATATATATTAGTAAAAGATACGAAATTAAAATTTTTATATTTGACCGTATGAAAGTTTAAATTATATTTAGAAAAACATGCTTCGTACACTAATAAGCAAAGAAGAAAATCCTATTCTTTTTCGACAAAAATTAACAGAGTTTAAATACTTTTGAACTTTATAAACTTTCAGCGTGTTTCTGTTTCTGTGCCGAAAAAAGATAGACAATTCATAAAATTCAACGCATCAAAACTGGGTGAATTTAGGTAATAAAAAATTATATTTTTCCTAGTTAAAGCGTGGAGAATATTTCTCCCAATATAACTTATAGCATCCAGGAAACGTATAAAAATTGATATAACACTAACTTAAAAAAAAAAAAGTTTATAAGCAAATGTTAACATGATGAAGAACAACATTTGAATCATATTTGAAAATGGAAGTATACCTGAAAAATTAAATGTTTAGGAATTAGCTATTGGTCAGTAATAAGGAGGAGCAGGCATATGTTGTAGTTAATGCGTGGAATCCGTTATTTCCTGAAATAAATAACCAAGTCTGTTAACGTGTGTAAAATTATTGGATTCTACGACTTAACTAGTTATCATATAGAATAACGATTGCCAAATCGTTAAAGTAGTAAAGACGGCATGCGAAAGCTCTTTGAACCAATTATAGTTGGTTTTAGTCAGTTTTGAACCGGCTATGGCTGGTTTGCAATTATTTAAATATAACTATTGCTGCACTATATTCTGTTATTTTTTATTACTCTTTAACTAATCTAACAATAACATTATATTACAAATTCTGTTTTTGTTTAGAATTTATCAATTAATCTATCCATAATATGAAATGTATTTTTCGAGGGACTTTAACTGTTTATCACCAGTTAATTTATAAAACAACGGATTTTTTTTAACGTCAAATTGTATATTTTTCACTTTAATGATTAGTCAATCGTTATTCTATGAAATAACTAGTTAAATCGTAGAATCCAATAATTTTACACACTTTAACCGACTTGTTTAGTTATTTTACGAAATAACAGAATTATACGATTTAACAGTAACATATATACTGGAACGTCATTAGTAATAGTGTTATTAAATTGAAATTTAAATAAAAACGAGAAAAATATCCTTATTTTGGCTATAGATTTTGGATAAATTCACATTCCATTTTCCACATTCTATTGTGATAGGTAAATTTATTTGATGAAATCATTGTCCGAATTTCGAATTGGCTGAGCCTTAAGCAAGACATTATAAATGGTAGTTTTCAGTTCATGAAAAGCTTTCTCATTAGTAGCGTGACAGAAAAGTTCGATGTGTCTCGACGCAGATTACCTCATTTTTCAAAGCAAGTGAGAAATCATTTCATTAAGCGACTTCGGGAGAAGAAGTTACTCAGTTCGACATCGCACATTTATACCAGTGGATCGAAAAGAGAGAGAAAAGGTAAAAATTGAATAATTCAAACAGTATGCAGTAGCACGATGGGTTTTTGAAACAAACGAATAAAATGGTCATAAAAACACATAACACAGACCGACAATGAAATTTTTTTCTATAAAGTGAAGGATGTTTCTGATGCATTTTAAAAACTTTCCAAACAAAGTAGAAAAGTGTTTATGAATTCGGTTTGTTTGTTTGGCCGTACTCTAACACGCTTAAATATAATTGGAGTGCCATGTATTTAGGCTCATTAAATTTTTAGATGATTTATTTGCATAGTATATGAAGTCGATTACTAATCTTGTATTATTCTATTTTTTACCACGTTGCAACATAGTTGAAAAGTGTTTATGAACTCGGTTTGTCTGTCTGTCTGACGTAATGTCTGTCCGTTCGTACTCTAACTCGCGTAAATATACTCGGATTGCCATGGAATACACATATGTTATCGAGATTTACCATGGCATGTTCAGTATTGAAAATGAAGTGTGTAGCATTTGTAGATCGTTTACAGGGACATACAAAACTATTCAGTTATAGTAACGTCTATGGGGAAAAATCGTTTGCGGTGCATTTTATTGATGTTACGATACTTCAAACATAATGGCATCGAGATTCTTAAATAAGTTGTTCTACATCCTGATTTTTACAGATTATAGAGTGGGTAATATTTATCACTTATTTACAGATACACACAAAATAATTCGGTTACAAGACTGATTATAAGCGATAGAAGTACGTTTTCAGCTATTGTATGCATTTTTTAATTTAACTGCATTTTTTAATTTAATTAATTTTTATTAGCGTATTACGGGTTGTGTGTAAATTCTATAGATCATACACGGTGCTGAACGAAATATGACGCACACATAACCGGATATGCACAGGAATTGCTGAAAATGGAGTTTTGCTGTGCATGTTTTTTTAATTTGTTTATTTAGTAACTCATTTCGTATGAAACGATAAAATTTCTGAATAATAATCTGATAATGTTGGAAAGTGTTTCATAACCTAATGCATCATGCACGATTTTTCGTTTTTTTAAAAAGTTTTTCTTGAAAAATTTTCTTAACGCAAGAAAATTTAACTAGTTTTTATTAGCGTATTACGGGTTGTGTGTAAATTCTATAGATCATACACGGTGCTGAACGAAATATGACGCACACATAACCGGCTATGGACAGGAATTGTTGAAAATGGAGTTTTACTATGCATGTTTTTCTAATTTGTTTATTTAGTAACTCATTTTGTATGAAACGATAAAATTTCTGAATAATAATATGATAATGTTGGAAAGTGTTTCATAACCTAATGCCTCATGCAGGATTTTTCGTATTTTTTTATGTTTTTCTTGAAAAAAATTTTTAACACAAGAGAAAATTCACACACATTGGAAAACTTCTGTGTTGTGACCGGGAAATCAAAACTTCATGAATAGACTTTTAAATTTAATAAAACATTTTGATTTCTCTACTTAGAAATCAGCCAGGTAATCCAACATAATACAGCTAATCATACTATAAATACAGGGTGATCGAAACTATCTGGCAAAACTGTAAAGGTTGGTACAGGGTGCCGAAATAAGTATTTATTGTCATATAATGTGTTTTTGGAAATGACGCGTATAAGCGCCATCTATTGGCGATTATACGCTGTCTTTTATTACACCTTTTGCATTTTTCTTCGTCACCAGCTCTTAAACGCGCCATTTCCGGACACACATTCTACGACGAAAAATGTTTGTTAGTTCCCTTTACCACCCTTTAAAATTTTGCTAGTTATTTTCCGATCACCAATATACTCGACAATATTTTTGTATATGATATAAAAAAACAACTGTTTTATGAAACACGAATTTTTCTAAGAAATTTTCAGATCTAATACTTGTAACACTGGTAATTTTCTGTGTTTGTAGAATTTAGAAAACTTTCTCTGAATGAAAAAGGGACCCTGGAATGATACTTTGCTTCCCTTAACTTCAGAGGTTAATCTGGCCCTGATCATAAACGTACTGAGTTATTATTTATCGTAGACACTTCCGGGCAGACTTTATCAAAACCGTTAAAATTATGAAGCTTTCGAGATTATTAACTTATTTGAAGCAATCAAATTTATTATTGTGCGAATCTAGGTTACTGATAGTTAATCCCCTCAGGCTTGCACTAAAGCTATAAAGCTGTACAACTTAACTCTCCGGGGTGTTTATCCATTTACCCATTTACTGATAATTAAATTGATATTTTGGGGGGCGAATAATTGTACATCCACATATGTGTGAACCTAAAATTACTGCACCTTAAAAGATAAATTTCTGAAAAATATTTCTCCTGTGATCTATAATGTTACTATAAGTCTGAAAAAACAATGCATGGGTATTTATAGTAATATTCTAACTGAAGAGGTTAAATGTTCGTACTTTATCGATATACAAGAGAAGAGAGTCATCATCATTTAAATTGAATTCGAGTTCTGAAAAGCCCTGTGGCTTGCACACGGAAGTCACAATAGTTAATCGATACAAGGTCTCTTTTGAGCCATGAATGCGATGCTTAAAAGATCATTTCTGAATTACACAAAATTAACTAGTAATTGAATGCCAGGGAGAGATGAATAGGTCAGAGTTAAAATGGAAACTCATGCATTTCCCCTTGCAATTATTTCCTCATTTCATTTACTCCTAATTTTTTTTTTTAATTGTTATAACATTCATCACTTTGTAACTTCTTAATGTCTTAAAATGTAATCAGTGTGTTTTGAAAACACATCTGACGCTTCATCTTCTATATCATCTCTTATTGATGAGGATTTTCCAGATTGATATCATGCTTTTTGTACTTGTATATATTTGTATATTTTTTTCTTTATTGTATGTTGTGGGAAGTGAGGTGAAACCGCATATCTTATTAGTTGCTTATAAAACTAAAAATTTCCAGCAGATTTTAATGTAATTTTGCGGACATACTCTGCACTTATCTTTGTACCATAATATCATTTAAAATATGTGATTACTTGATAACATTTTTATTAATAAATGATTATTTACAAAAAGTCGAATCATCCGGTGTAACCCGGTAAAACCGCATGGATATTTAATCTTATATGAAAAGAAAAAAATTAAACTTAAAAACGAAAAAAAAAGAACAGTATATATTTTTTTTACAACTTTAACTAAGGAATTAAACTAATAATATTTCAATTATAAGTCTAATTAATTAGAATTTAAATACAAAATACTATCTATCATCGCTGAAATTTGAGAGATTGCAAAAAAGATGTTCACCTTTTGACCAGCTTTATAAAAATTACAACCAATCTTGTCCATGTAGTTTTGATTGCCTATTCTTTAAACATTGTTTACAGCTTCTTAAATTATTATTTTCCAATATCATTTTTTATAGCACGTAAGATATCCGGTTTTACCTCAAGAGGTTGGGAGTCGTAAAGCAAGTCATAAAACTGCACTTTTAAATGTTAACAACAGTTTCACTAAGAGAATTAAATCTGACAAGGAGAGTAACAAGCTTGGTAATCGCAGATTTTGATTATTTTTATATATGTTGTAGAGTAGAAGCCCCTTAGTCTCAGGTTCAACAGATTTTATACAACGCCCCTTAGTTTTCGAGAAATAGGGAGTCTAATATTATAACACAACTTAAATAGCTGTTTTTTAATGGAATTACGGTGTTGATCGTAGCTCAGTTGTTATGGCGTCTGGGCCCGGGTTCGAGACCGGAACGCGCTACTTTTGTTTTTCTTATTTTTTTGTTTTAGAAAAAAAAAAAATAATAAACACAATAATTGACACAATTGTTAAATATCATTGCATCGATAAAGCATATATGAAATACATTTTATAAGTGATTTAAAAGAAAAATTAACCGTTTAATGATGTTTTATACCACGAAGGGACCCTGAAATGATACTTTGCTTCCCTTAACTTCAGAGGTTAATCTGGCCCTGATCATAAACGTACTGAGTTATTATTTAACGTAGACACTTCCGGGCAGACTTTATCAAAACCGTTAAAATTATGAAGCTTTCGAGATTATTAACTTATTTGAAGCAATCAAATTTATTATTGTGCGAATCTAGGTTACTGATAGTTAATCCCCTCAGGCTTGCACTAAAGCTATAAAGCTGTACAGCTTAACTCTCCGCTATGAAATCCGCTATGAAATTAAAATTTAATAATCGCAATTAAAAATTATAATATTGTACATTAAGTATAATGTTAACCTACTATTTTTTTATTTTATTTATTTATTTTATTAAAACTAAATCGTGGTAAAAACATCATTAAACGGTTAATTTTTCTTTTAAATCGCTTATAAAATGTATTTCATATATGCTTTATCGATGCAATGATATTTAACAATTGTGTCAATTTGTGATTTTAAAGAAACATCACTTTATATATTGCCTTAACAAGGGAAATCAATGCGATGATAATACTACTGTTTTTAAAGTAATAAGCATAATTATATTAAAAATTAGCATAAGAATTAAATTTCAACATATTTTTTTGCATATTAAAGTTTGTAATTTATATGATGGTATTAATAAAATAAGGTATATGACTTTGTAAATATTTTGGAATTTTTACTAGTTAATAATAGATCCAATTTTGTAAAAAATCTCTTTAAATAATGAAAAATATTTAATAATGGTTTAAAAATCAAGAATGCTAAATAAAAATTTAAATATGTTAACATTAAAATTAATGTACGATATTAAAATTTTTAATTGTGAGATTATTAAATTATAATTACAACTATATTTATAAAACAAAAAAGGAGAAAAAAAAAACGTAGCGCATTCCGGTTTCGAACCCGGGCCCACGGATCAACGTGCAGACGCCATAACAACTGAGCTACGACCTACGAAGCAATTTCATTACAAAGTAACTATTTAAGTTGTGTTATAATATTAAACCCCCTATTTCTCGAAAACTAAGGGGCGTTGTATAAAATCCGTTGAAACTGAGACTAAGGGGCTTCTACACTGTAATATATATAAAAATAATCAAAATCTCTGATTACCAAACTTGGCTCTCTCCTTGTGAGATAAACAGATTACACGCAATAATATAAAAAGTTTCAATAACTTTAAATGTGATCATATTTAAAAATTTTGAAAACTAGCAAACATTAAAACAAAAAAAAAATGATAAAATAAACGTTTCAATACAGAAACTACACAAATACACAAATTATGGATGTACGTAATGGTTGATCTTCTGAGCCATATAAGTCACTCGGTGATTGGTGTGTGCGTGGTTGACTTACATTCTTAGATACGAAAAATATGAGCTTATTAAGGAAACTATGATCAAGAAATTTGTTAGAAAGATCCTGCATAAATTTAATATACCATGTGCGTGGAAATTTAGTTACAACATTAAAAATTAATTAAAATAATACAAATTATGATTTAAAAAAAAATGTGGTTTGTACAGTTGGGATTAGGGACAGATCGGATTTCTTTAATAACAAAAAAATTGTATTTTCAAAAGTCACCAAGAGAGGGCGCTTAGCAGAAATATGAAGCAGATATATGCAAAAGAAGTTTAAAATAAAATATAGGGAAAAATAGGACCAGCATCTGATAAGCTTTAGTATAATCTGCGTTGAAATGGGTCCTTTCTCGGTCTGGAGTCCTTTAGCGTTTAGCCGTAAGAAACATCGCAGTATTTAGGGTTGCTGATTCACCGTTCATGTAAAAGAAAAAAAACATAAAAAGTATTATCAGATCAACAACGCTTGATCTGATAATGATAGCATGCTGTCGGCAACGAATGAAGAATTCAAGTGACGTTTAATTAACGGCGTGATTTTCAAAAATCTATTTCATACATGACAAATCGGCACTCTCTATCAATGGCTTTTTTAACTGCAACGTTTTATTTATTTATTTATTTAAAAAAAGAATCTGTCCCTGATTACATTCGTACAAACGGCTTTTTTTAACATTATTTGTAATTTAAATTAATTTTTAAAGTTGTAACGAACACTTGACCCATCAACTCTTGACTCAATTCTGACAGTCAAAAGCTCAAATAAATATTTGATTGCTTACGAAGAATTAGATATTTGAAGATGAAAAATAAAGAAATGTTTTTCCATGCACATTTTTCTTTTAAATTTTAGAGTCCATACGATTTACATTTAGTTGAAGTAAAAAAGCGAAAATTTAGATACTTTTTGTTTTTTAATACTGGCTTTATCTTTCATTTTCAGTGCAATATTATTCCATTACATTGTATGTTCTTCCTTAATATTTTAATGAACTTCACTTTTTAAATAAAATATAGAGAACAAAAAACTTTCATGAGTTGAATACTTTCATGTAAGTCCGTCTCATTTAATTTTTTTTGTGAACAATGATTTTTTTTATTTCAAAAGTCTCATGTCATTTAAGGTTTTTTTTTTTTTTTTTTTGTGAACGATGTTTTCTTTTAAATTTTATATGAGAGTTAAACAGTGGCGCAGCCAAGGGGGGGGGGGGTTTGGGGGTTAAACCCCCCCCCCCAGAGCTAAAAAAAATTACTATCATTGCCGTTTATATGAATCAAAACTAAAGTTAAAATTAAATTTTTTGGCCTTTCCGCCTTGGCGGAATCCGCCGCTTTGTTAAATCAAATTCTATTCAAAAATGTGATTCAATTAAATGGCGAAAATTCTACTTAAAACTGTGAAAGAGCATATTACAAGCATCGGTTAAGTCAAAGTCAAAACTGGTTATTTGGACTGCGTCACTTTGTCAAGAAGAGCTGGGCAGTATCGAAAATACATGTATTTGAAATACATTTTCAAAATACATTTGTATTTCGTATTTTAAACAGATAAAACTAAAGTATTTTGATAATGTATTTTGAAATGATTTTTCCATGTGTTTTGTATTTTGAAAATACTCAAAATACTTTTCTCGATTATTCAAAGTTCGTACTAAACTTGAAGCCGGTATAAAGTTTAAACCACAACTCGTGTTTTAACTGCAAATTACTTATTCACAACAGGAAATGCATGCTTGTCTGTTTTGTATAGTCTTTGAATTCGTTTCTAGAAGTTAATATGAACATTTTTTTTTTTTTTGGCATAATAAGGATTTTTATCTTTGGCTGAAACATTTTTGCTGAATGGTTTTGCTAATGCTTTTTAATTCTTAATGTTGCTATGCGAAAAAATAAATAAATTGTTCAGACTTTTCCTGAGTATTGCATTTTTAAACTATGTTAGCAGTGTAATGCAGTTAGTTGTTGCATAGACGCGTGAAAAGATTGATAATACATACTCAAGAACTCCTAATGAAAGGAAATTAATTATTTGTGATATATCAGTGATCATGCTGCATAAATATGTTAGTTTTATTAAATTTCTTTTGTAGATTTACTATTGTTCAGTTTACTGTCTATACTGATCACTGTATTTTTTTGGTAAACAACTTTCAAATTGTACACTTTGCACAATGTCACACCCGTCACTTCTTTGTCACGCCCGTCACAGCAGGAAAAAAAATTCTTATACATTAAAATAATTAAAATTTATTATGAAAATTACAAAGTTTTATTTGAATCTCTTTCATTAGAAAAAAAAATTGTTTTAATAATAAAACAGTTAAATATTCACAGGAATTTTAACAAATGTGTATGCAAGTAAAAACTCTTGTCCCGAGAGAGTCACACCCGTCACAAGTTTTAAATTTTTGTTTTCTAAATATTGAGAGCTATGGAAGTTATATATTTACTCAATTATACAAGCATATGCATGGAAAAAACATAATTAAAATACTTTTCAGGGATTTATTAACTAATTTATTTCCCAAAATATAGTTATAAACTCTTAAAATTTTGTCTGGATGTCACACCCGTCACAATGGAATGGCCTAATTTTAGAACTTTTTTTTTTTTTTTTGTTTTCTGCTACTGCAAACTGTTCTTGGTCTATATAAGTCTCTAAAGTAACAACAATGCCAAATTTCATGTTTCTAGCACTAATTGTACAAATAAATTGTAATTTAGAACGTTTCCTGCTCCTTTTCCCTTTTTAAATTTCGAACTTTATAGAAACCATTTTTAGTGAGCATTTACATCTTTTTAAAGTAACCGCTAGTCCAAATTTCAAATTTCTAGAATCAACAATATCATAGAAAGTGCAATTTTAGAATTTTTTTTTTTGTTCTTGCACCCATTTGGAACGTGATGTACCGAAAAAAAGTGTTTGGAAATTGTTGTATAAAAATATAGCCTATGTTAGAGAGGAGATGGTTAACAGAATTTTGACACCATTATTAAGGTTCCATACTTAAACTAGTCGTTGGCGGCCACCATAATACTTACCCATCATGCATATGTATAATGTAAAATATTAAAATAAAAATGTGTAAACTACTTATAAAATGCATTGATATTCAAATAAAATCGTGGCTTGATGACGTCATAAAAAGGCTCGATTACTGAATTGCTTGAAAGAGGTTTTTCCTTATAACTCCAAAAATAATACTCCTATTAACTAGCGGTTTATTGCATCTGATTAAGCGTCAAATTTCCAATTAAAATATATATTTGAAGTGAAATTTGGATGAAATACAGGGTCATGAAAAATTGAAGAGTGTGGACAATAGGATTACAAATATATCGGCAACTAATTATCCGATCGACTTCATGTTTTATGCAAAATTTATGTTTTTTTATTATCTTTTATATTTACTCCTTAAAATAAACAATTTCGAAAATTTTTATATACCTTTCATCAGAACGAATATTTCGAGAGTCCGAAAAAAAATGTTCCGGTTAATCGAGGTTATTGAAATGAAATAGGCTTCTTCCCATTATTACATACTAAGTACATACCAAATGGCAAGTCTCTATCTCAATTTGTTCGGTAGATAGAGCGTTTACAGACACACACACAGACACACAGACGTACGGCAAAATTTTTTTTCTAAAAATATGTTTTTCGGAATCTCCAGTGTCTGAAACGTGTAAATCCGTCAAAAAAAATTTTTCGATTTTCAAAACGATTACAAGACTTACCCTATACTACGTATGATGGGTAAGTAAAAGTAAAAACGGAACTATTAAAAGATCACTCATGTGTCTTATTCGTCTGGCGCTCAGCGGGGAGTTAAGGGTTATCGACGCAGAATCATCTAAGGATTGTTGGTAATGATTTTCGAAAATATATGTTTGTTTGCTGAGATATTAATTAAAACCCATCTAGAAAGCAACGGCACGGATCAAAACTGTGTTGCTACTTTGCGACCTACTTTTGAAGCGCGCTTGACACAATGCTAAGCTTAAACTTTGTAACAAGATCTTTGCTTTATGTAAGACGAATCATGATAGTCAACATTTTTCATACCAAATGAATTCAATTATTGAGGGAAAATATTGAAAAATAATTCATAGAATAATTCTAAGACATTAAGAGTAAGTAATTTTGAGACAACAATCGCTTATAATTCAATATATAATTCATTTATAATGAAAAATCTTCTCGTTAACAAATCACTTGAATTATCATACCTCGATAGGTTTTGATTTTTGAAAATGAATCGGAAAGTTTTGCGTTGTTCAGCATACTTTTTTTAAATGCTTTAAAATTGTCTACTATTACGACAAATATGATTGACAAGTAACTTTTCGTGTGAAACTCAGGGACTTCTTCCGAAGCGTGATTTGTTCTCTGCCAAATTTAAACTTTGTACAAGGTCTTTGTTTTAGAGGGAGATATATTCATTGTTTTTCATTCCAATACCAATAAAATTAAATTCTGGCATGTAATATTGTTTTAGATATGTGACTATGTCATGTGAGAATATTGCCTTTGAACAGTTCTGATATTTTGTGTGGAACCCTTTGTACGCGAATAAAACTCACATATGACCAATTGACCAATTTCTTTTTAAATCTGTTCTGTAGTTCCAGAATTAACCCCTGCAAAAAGAAAAAATGTTGCTGTTTTATAATATTAGTATAGATACGACTACAATTCAAACTCGGATATTTTTAGAGAACTTTAACAATAATAAATATATTTTAACAAAATTTTCATCAGATTTATATTAGATAATGCGAAATTCGATGTCATGTAAAGTACTGTAAGGGCACAGTAATTTAGTCTACAATACCGTGTTTAATATCAACTACATTCCGAAACATCGATTACCTTAATTGAGTTGTCACATTTGGAAAAAAGCAAGGTAAGTAAGTCTATTGAAAATTTTGTTAAAATTGCTTCTTTATTATTAAATTTAGGAATAAGAATTCGTGATTCTCATGAAACCTTGTGGATTTTTGATTGAACAAATGGATTGCAAATCTGTTATTTTCTATGTAAAAAATTATTTGCTGTACTGTGCTCTTCCATCTTAAAGTTTTCTCCTCATAATTTTTAAACACTTTATAAATCTAATCAATTTTTGTGTTATTTCATTGGTGCATTTTATAGTTTGTCACTCTAATATTGTATACGCTGTTTAAACGAACCGTAACCAACGTAATTGCAGAGATAAGCATTATGATTTCATTCATTTAAAAGACTGATTCCATTAACCGGTGATTCATTTAAAAGACTGATTCCATTAACCGGTGAATCATATAACCGGCGACCACCTTTATCAGAAACTCAAACCCCCCCCTAGAACCGAATTCTGGCTGCGCCACTGGAGTTAAATCTCACTAGATAACAAATGATTAACCAAACTAAGAAAATAAAAATCTTTTGCCACACAATCTACAACAAAACAAGTAATTTTAAAGAAGAAAAATAGAAATACTTCAAGGGATTAATACTTTTCTTTGTGCTTTGTGGCAACCCTTTTTGTTATCTACATTAGACTTCTGCGAACTTCGGATTATAGCCGAACTATAGCGTCTAGAAGATATAGTGTGGCAACCGGCTATTCCAGTAATGCTTTAAAGAGTACTAAAAAATTCAAGTAGATAATTGTCGAACGATGCTGAATGGTAAATGTCGATCGCAGCGACATCTGCTAGCTCTTCACCGGTCGAAACGTTTTCTCAATTCAACCCTTATACAATGATTATGTTTGAGATACCAGATGTCGCTGCGATCGACATTTATCGGTTTAAAATTTTTATCCCTTTTAGAATACCTCGTTGCCACACTATATCTTCTAGACACTATACTCGAACCAAACCGAAAATTTCATTAGAAGCCAACCGGAAACGTGACTCGAACCGACGGTCAGGTCAGGGTCGCGTAAAATTGGGTTACCCAAACGTATGCAAGATTCTAATCTTAATTCTTCCTAATAAAGTAGCAGTCTTAATGAAATAGCGCTGAACTGCACCTGCTGTAATCAGGTTTTGAATATCGCTAATTTTTAAGGCACAGTAGACAAAACTTGTATAAAAAAATGCAACTTCAAATCACCATTGTCCTTTCCCTCCCATTATTTTTAATGCAATGTTTTATTTGAATGCAGCATTTAACAATATTCAAAACGCGCAGAATGGACAATATTCTTGTGACGTCACAGTACGTAAAATGCGGCGTGATCGTTTGTTTACGCTTTGTATTCATGAAGGTTTTTTTTTCACTATTTCTCTTAGTCATGTTATTTTATTGTCACACTTATGAGCTCAGAAATCAAATTAATGAAAACAAATGCATATTCTTTCATTATTTAATTAATAATTAATGAAAATTTTAATAAAGCATGATTTGCGAAATTTAAATGAAAAATATTGTGAATACTTAAAAAATAACATTAAAATCATGAAATAAAAGCATATTTAAGTAAAATAAGTTTAATTTACATAATTTATAAACAAACCTTAATTCAAACACTTGAAATTTCACTCATTTTTATAGACATTGGCTATAACATACTTTGTTACTTTGTTTCAACGTTATATTTCTAATAAATTTGATAATTAAGGCAAAATTAATCTGAAATTGAATGAATATATATGTTTAAAAATTCAAAGGTAATTTTTTTGTCTTCTCCTTTCAATAGCTAAACAGAATGAGTTGCAAAGACTGAATAACACATAATTCAATTTCACACATTAGTTTAAGCACTTTTCTAGGCTGAGAAAGGGCAGCGTGCCAATTATTCAAATACTGTATATGAACTATTTTTAAAAATTATTTTTACAAAATTACTAGTTTTTTATAAACATGTCGCATGCTTCATGTTTATATTTATCATATTTAATGAATTATTAATTTCTAAATTTTGATTGTTCTTTTTGGAACACACTGCAAATGCTCGCATGAATGCACGTTATAATTTTTACTATTTAATTCTTTACTACAATATACAGGGAGATCCAGAAGTCACAAAATAAACAAAAATTGAATAATTCAAAAAGTATAGACACTAGCACGATGCGGTTGTCATATAAATACGCAGAAAGACATGGAATTTTTGTAGTGAAAAGTGCTACGTTTGCGGAGGTTTGAGACAGTAAAATCGTTGTTCAAACGGAAATGACGAACAGTTGAAACGGAAGTGACGTATGCTTCCACCAGCGAAAATGATGTCATACTTAGGAGAAAAATTGTATTGGCATTTATAAAACTGAAACATTTTAAAACGATTACGTAAAATGATGACCTAATCAGTGAAGCGTGCAATGATTTCGGTAGAAAAAATGAGGTCATTCTAAAAGAAAGAGTGATTTTCATTCATGAAAATGAAATATTTTACTCTGAAAACTACTGTCCTATTGATTTTATAATTAAATTATTGCAATTCTCCATTTATTATTCTGTGTATAAATCTGAAAAAGTGTATAACTTTGTAAAGTTAGTTTGTAATTAAAATTATGATTATTGATTTAATTATGGGTTCTCGCAGTCATAAATAAATTCATGATTTGGATAAAGTTCTGTAATCTGATTTGCAGCCAATTCTGACTTCAAACACGAATATATTTTTTAAAATGTGATTTCAAATGTATGAGAGTAGTTATATAAACATGAAGGCAAATGATTATGTTCATGTATAAATTATATAAATCTAATTAATTATACAAACAGCATGGGGGAAATATTTAAATTCACATGTAAATGTTTGCCACACACAAAGAAATGGGTTAGAACAATGAGATTGAATTTGTGTAATGTTACATTATTGAACTCGCCATTTATTCTACGTAAAAATCTGAAAAACAGTGTAAAATATTGTAAAGTTAGTTTGTAATTAAAATTATGATTATTGATTTAATTATGGGTTCTCGCAGTCATAACTAAATTCATGATATGGATAAAGTTCTGTAATCGGATTTGCAGCCAATGCAGACGTCAAACACGAAGATATTTATAAAAATGTGATTCAAATGTATGAGAGCAGTTATATAAACATGAAGGCAAATAATTATGTTCATGTGCTAATTATATAAAGATAATTAATTATACAAAAAGCATGGGGGAAATATTTAAATTCACATGTAAATGCTTTCCACACAGAAAAAATGAGTAAGAACAATGAGATTGAATTTGTGAAAAGTTAAATTATTGCAATTCGCCATTTATTCTACGTATAACTCTGAAAAAGTGTATAACGTTGTAAAGTTAGTTTGTAATTAAAATTATGATCTATTGATTTAATTATGGGTTCTCGCAGTCATAACTAAATTCATGATTTGGATAAAGTTCCGTAATCAGATTTGTAGTCAATGCTGACGTCAAACACGAAGATATTTTTAAAAATGTGATTTCAAATGTATGACAGCAGATATATAAACATGAAGTCAAATGATTATGTTCATGTGTAAATTATATAAAGATAATTAATTATACAAACAGCATGGGGGAAATATTTAAATTCACATGCAAATGCTTGCAACACACAAAAAAATGGGTAAGAACAATGAGATTGAATGTGTGAAAAGTTAAATTTTTGCAACGCGCCATTCATTCTACGTATAATCTGAAAAAGTGTGAAACTTTGTAAAGTTAGGTTGTAATTAAAATTATCATCTATTGATTCAATTATGGGTTCTCGTAGTCATAACTAAATTCATGATTTGGATAAAGTTCTCTAATCAGATTTCCAGTCAATGCTGACATCAAACACGAATATATTTTTAAAAATGTGATTTCAAATGTATGAGAGTAGTTATTTAAACATGAAGGCAAAAATGTTTATGTTCATGTGTAAATTATATAAAGATAATTAATTATACAAACAGCATGGAGGCAAATATTTAAATTCACATGTAAATGTTTGCCACGCACAAAAAAAAATGGGTTAGAACAATGGAGATTGAATTTGCGTAAAGTTAAATCCGGTAAAATACGCCATTTGCTTCAAAGCCAGTTACGGAATCTCAGTTCTTTCAACAATGTTGGGAAGGTATAGTAGCCCAATCATGGAAGATCCCACCGGATAATTTTAAAAGTGATTTTCGCTAAGTTAAAACTAACAAAGAGCGGGTTTTGGAGGGCTGGAGCTAATGCGTACCACACACACACACAAACACGAAAATCAACAACAACAACAATAAAAAACAGGTTACAACAATGAAATTAAATTTGCATAAAACCGTTTGACTACAAACCCGATTACGGAACTTTCTCAGATACTTATGTTTCATGGTATAATCGGTTACAGCCATTTATTGAAAAGAAAATTCGTTAAAATATTTCATTTGTCATAGCTTACTCACGGAGTTAAGTTTTAGTGTGAGTAGCCGTTTATCAATGTTTTTCAACATGTCATCAATTGTTATAATATACGACTGTTAATAACGTATCAATAGTTTCATCTCTGCACAATAAATTCATTTTTAATAGTTACGTATTTTTACCGCTAGATGGTCCCCAGAAATATCTCCTTTCAGCAAATCACCACTTATTATGTATCTTTTGATTTGAAATCACGAGTACAGTTCATATGTTGAGGCGCTATGTTGCGCCCTTTTTATTACAATTTTATTCCCAACCATTGCGTTTGCTATTTTAAAATGTTATAGCGAATGAGATGGCTTCATGTATTACGCTTACTTTTACAAATACACTCAAAATTGAACAAAAACAACAACAACAACAACAAAAAAAAAACATGGGATTATTTTAAATCTTGCTACCCGCGGCACACACGTCATAAAAGACGTGTAACAAAAAAAATATTCAAGTTGTAATTTTCCAACTGGACGAAAAATGTCCGGGCCAGGATTCGAACCTGGGATCTCTTGGCTGAAGAAGTTGCCATGCTCTACCAACTGAGCTATCCCGGTCGAATCTGGAGGGCATAATTCATCCAGTTAACCTTATTGATCATAGCATCTGGTCTGATATTTTAATCAGCTCAACAGAATAGATCGCGGGTAATGGAACTCCAGTAAACGCTGGATACGTGATTACACTAGATTAATTTTAACACAATTATTCAAATTGGTAAAGAAATCATACAAGTTGTATTTTTCCAACTGGACGAAAACTGTCCGTCCAGGATTCGAGCCTGAGATCTCTTGGCTGAAGCTGTCATGCTCTACCAACTGAGCTATCCCGGTCAAATCTGGAGAATTCAGCCAAGAGATCTCAGGTTCGAATCCTGGCCCAGATATTTTTCGTCCAGTTGGAAAAAAATCACGTATCCAGCATTTACTGGAGTTCCATTACCTGCGATCTATTCTGTTGAGCTGATTAAAATATCAGACCAGATGCTATGATCAATAAGGTTAACTGGGTGAATTATGCCCTCCAGATTCGATCGGAACAGCTCAGTTGGTAGAGCATGGTAGCTTCAGCCAAGAGATCCCAGGTTCAAATCCTGGCCCGGACATTTTTCGTCCAGTTGGAAAATTACAACTTGTATGATTTCTTTACCAATTTGAATAATTATGTTAAAATTAATCTAGTGAAAAAAATTATTGCCAGCTGCAATAATTAATAATAATAAGCTAGCACTGTAGTAGTCCCAAAGCTGTGGTCAGTCCCTGTTTAAGCGATAATGTGACAGAAATTACAGCAGACATCGTCTCAATTCTTTGCGGAGTACACTGTAAAAAAAAAGATCTGTAGAAAACTGTCCAGGGATTCAACAGTTTATGTAAATAAATATTACTTGACTATATATTATGAAGCGTTCTCATTGGTCAGGATCTATTAAAACTATCCATAAAAACGATCGAACGACTAGACAGTCTTTTTAGTGTGGCCCATCACATCAAATTGCTAATTTCATTATTGTAGCACCATTCATTAAACTGAACATTTGTAATCATCATATTTACGTTGCGAGCTGTGCTGTACAAACTAATGAAACAACAGAAAATCCATTGATTGGTGGCAAATAAAGTTAATCATACAGTAAAGTTTTGTTATATATAAAATAAAACATGTCTTTATGTACATTTCTGTGAAAACTGCATCGTGGTACTGTCTATAGCAAATGCTGTCTAGTCGAATTATTGCTTTTTATCCTCTGTAAATGTTAGATCATTCGGTATATGACATACATACGATCCTTAACTATTAGTTGTTTTATTGAAGTGGCGTAAATCCTCTTGGGCATGTTGACTATGCGATGCACCATTAAATCTAATAAATATTTACATTTCCAGTCGAAGAAGTACATTACTTTGAAGTTTCTCCTGAATTAACGGATTCCAATAGTTTCTTTGAGAGCAAATTTCAGCCAAATAGAACGGTAGACTGTTAATAAAATTCGTTTTGAAACTAATACACATATACGAAAACATATTCTTTTATCCATTTTATATTGCATTAAATATATATACGAGGTGTTTCAGTACCAGTTTTACAAACTTTAAAAGGTGGTCACGCTACAAAACAAACAATTTTTGTATAGGAAATCAGGGTCGCAATCTTCTTATTAAGTCGAAAATACAGCGTGTTTCACTTCAACCTAAGCTCCAATGTTTGGTCATAACTTTAATAATAATGAAGTAGTCGAGACAATCTAGTTTTTTACCTGGAAAGTTTTGGAGAAGTTTTTTCTCTTTCTTCCTTTATGTTTTTGGAGGTGCTGAACACGAATTTAAACTTTGCGACCTCGTATCTGGTCTGCTTAAAAAGTTATAAGCGAAAAAACATGAAAAAATCGGGGTTTTTTCGGGTTTTCCTTTGTATTCGGTAGAGGGTTAAACTTTTTTGAAGAAATTATTGCACTAAATTAAACTAAAGAAAATTTCCTATATTTTTCATATGCATTTATTTTCTAAGATGCATAGTTTTGGCATACGAGTAAAATAAATGTTAGCGATATGTTGAAATTCCATCATCGGAGTGCGAAAACGCGATCCAATCACTATGTATTAATTTCAATCACCAATTTGAAGCTCTTTGGTTATTTGTAGTTGCATTTCGAATACGTTAAAATTTGCAAATCAAGTTTTAACTTTTATAGCAAGCAAATAAATTGAAATCGGGTGATTAAGAAAAATATAAAAACACGAACACTCCGAATAGATAAGAACACCAATTATTTTTTTCTAGTAATCTGATTTAAGTACAATTATAACTATTATAAGTTTAATATAATACCAACATATGTGGAAAATTGGAAACAGGAAAAAAAGAGAAATGCAGTCTTGTTTTCCAATTAATGTCGTTTTGGTCGCTTTGACGCGACCAAATTTTTCTCGCTGAAGACCGCGAATTTTTCAGCGGATATGCGAAGAATTTTAAGAGTTCGGAGGGACAGCTTTTACAACTTCTGAGCCACATGTAGAGGGGAGAAACTCCAGAGTGGCCCGGAACAACGATGGTATGAATAAATTATTGGAATGGGTTCACCAACACATTCCCTTCCGATAAACACCTCATTTCAATCTCTACAGGGGTTGTTGGAAATGAGAGAATAAACAGAAAGTTGGCACTGCTGACATATCAAGAATCATTAGCAGCAATTTTTATTCCGTTACAAGCGTAATGAAAGAGTGCAACCATTAGCTGTGATGAGTAGCGCTTTCAAGATAGGTGAAAAAAAAATTTCACATCAACCCGACAGTACTCTTCTAAAAAATGAGTGTAAAAAAACAAACTGACCAAGAACATGAGAAAAATTTTCTTACGAGCTCTCTGCCTGCCCATTGTCTCTTTTTGACGAATCCGAAATGCGAAAAACTACCAAATCCTCTTTTTTGTAAGGAATTCAGTCCACTCTCACCAGACATCACTTTTGGGATCAGATGTATGTATGTCATAGAGGCGGGTATTTACTGCACAGAGTTTTGTGGCAAGGTGGTGAATCATTTAGATCGATTTATGACAGCTATGTGGAATTGTTAAGTCGAAATACGCAGCGAACGCTGTAGTAATCTTCGATGGATACCTATAGAAAACATTACTGAAATTATTACTAAATTTGTTGAGCATGACAGACGATCTCGCAAAACTGTATTTAATGAGGTTGTTTTTAATGAGATTGTGGTGTCAATGGTTTCTCAGGGGAAATTTCTCGCAAGCAAAAAGAACAAAAATCATTTAATAGCCCTGATGATGAGCAGATATGTCTCTGAGAATATGGTTTGCAAGCAGGCTAAAGAAGATCCTGACACACTCATTATCAACACTGCTCTCAATTTGGTACGTAACCACGAGGACGTGATAGTCATTGGTGAAGATGTAGACCTCCTTGTAATCTTAATTGGGCTTTGCAAATTTTCCAATGTTTATTTCTTGAAACCAGGAAAAGCGAAAAGTCCCCGGAAGATCTATTCACCATTGGATGCAGTCGACAAAATAATTGCCAAACACATAATTGCCAATTTTGCATTGTACAGTCAAGGAAAAATAAAATACCTTCAAATTTTGAAGAAATTTGCCGATTTTCAACATGTGGCCGATATATTTAAGAACCCCGGTGTTGTAGCCGACGATGTTATTAAAGCTAGGCTGTTGTTTCTGGTACACCTATACGGATTCAGCGGGAACGCAACACTTTTCCTAAACAGCCTGAGGTACAGGTGCTATATAAAATCTGCTTTTAAGACTGCTGCAAATATAGCATTGCTTCCTCCAACAGCAGATGCGGCTACATATCACTGTTTGAGAGTTTACTACCAAGTACAGCTATGGTTAGGTAACTGTAAAAAAGCTGAGGAATAGGGCTGGCATGAAACCATGAGAGGAATCGCACCCATAACAACAGTCAAACCTCCCGTACTAGAAGTTCTTTTGCAAAAAATAACCTGCAAATGCAAAACAAACTGCATTGAAAAGTGTGGCTGTACGAAAGCAGGTTTGTTTTGTTCGCTCCTCTGCCTGAACTGCGATGTCCATTGAGACAATGTCAGCTCCTTCATCGCCGAAGCTGACTTGGAAACAGAGGTTGACGAACCAATACTCCAGTATATTTTAGCTCAAGTGATATGCAACCTGCGCCGTCAAGTGATGAAGAACAAGAAGATAACGATGAGCATCCTGTCGAAGAACATTAACCAAGCCCTTCAAAGCCACCAAACCGACATTAATTGGAGAACAAGACTGCATTTTTCTATTTTTCCTGTTTACAATCTTCCACATATGTTGCTATTATGTTAAACTTATAATTGCCGAAACGTCAGTTGAGGCTCACTGTGGAGACCCGAAAAGTTTTTGGTTTCTGTCTGTCTGTCTGTCTGTCTGTTTGTCTGTCTGTCTGTCTGTTCTGCGATAACTGCCTTAAAAATGATCCGATTAGTTTGATTTTTGGTAGGTATATTGGTGAGATACCCGGAATTAGCTGTATAGTTTTTAGTTACATTTGGTTCATTCGTTCGGAAAATATAGAACATTTCTTTTTTGATCATAATGCTTTCCTATGGGATTTCAGACGATTTTGAAATTTTTCAGTCGTTGAAAATAAAATGTCGCATTTGATTAATGTATTTAAACGGTAAGTTATGAAGGCTAAAATTTATCAAGTCAGGTGTTAAATTATTCAAATTAATTTGAAATTTTGTTTATACATTCGTCAGATTTTTTAAATTAGGTGTATAATTTTTGGTGCAATTTTATACATCTGTTCTAATAATATAATACTTTTATTTTATCATTTTTTGCAAATATTAAAATGCATTCATTTTTATTTTCCTTTTCAATTTAACCGTAACCTAGCAACCATGTTTAAAGAATATCAAAATGATAAAATTCAAGTAACTCAGACGATTTTGCTACAATATTTTATTCGCAAAATAAAATATTATTGGGTGATTTTATATTTTATTGAAATAAATGAGAATTTATTTTGGTACAAGTTACCTTTTAACTACTATAGAATGATAGCCGAAACATTTTTATATGAGATATTATTAATTTTCTGGAAGAGATGCGGATTTTTCGTGGTTGAAAATTAGTATTATTTTAAAAATATAATGTAATATCTCATACAACGAGGTAGTTAATCTAAAGAAATTAGCGTAGTAAAACGAATCCATACAGCCTGAAATAGCACAATTATTGGTAACTGAGATCATAAAAAGTTATCACAAAAAATACTTTATAGCGCCAAATCAAGATTGCTATTTAGTGAATTGGCAGTGGGCACGATTATGAAGGAGTACACAATAAAAGTTTTCAGGTTTAAAAGTTTCCAAATAAGCCTATTTTGGGGAGATTTTAGTATGCTATTGCCATCGAATTAAATCAGGATGTACTAAGGTCAAATAAATATTGTACAATGGCCATCAAAACTGTTTTTCCGAAACAAAAATTGTAATAATACTAGATTTCTGAAATAGATAAGTGAATATATAGTAGATTCAGTTTATATTTCCATAAGTTGATTTTGTACACGAGATATTATTCAACTTATCTATCAGATGCGAGTGCTTCGTGGTTGGAAGGTAAGTAAATATTGCTATTTAGGTATTACATGAAATTATTTTCGAAATTTTTGCTTTTCATAATAAAACCAATGTGTAGAACGAAATCCAATATGTACTAGAATCATTCACACAAACAATAGGAAACCACGAATATAAATTTAATAAGATTACGGGGGGTTCAGGGGGGCAGAGCCCCCCTGAAGAAATGTATTTTTTTACCTAAAAAATAAAATAAGAAGTTCATAAGAATGTCAGAATATTATTGCATAAACCGTGTTTAATTTAATGTTCCTAATTTCTGAAACCTTCGAATTATTTTATATGCGTATAAATATACATGTAATAATTTAAAAAATTTAATTTGCGTATTATAAGATGTTAAATATTATGAGAAATGAGATTAAAAAACATTGACTTTCATATAGCTGACGTTGAGGCTCCTGATCTGTAGATTTACTAGTAGTTATAATTGTACGTAAATCAGATTACTAGAAAAATAAAAATTGGTGTACTCATATATTTGGAGTGTTTGTGTATTTACATCTTTACTAATCACCTGATTTAAATTTATTTTGTTAGTGCTATAAAAGGTTTAAAACTTGCTAAGAAAATTTGAACATATTCGAAATGCAACTACAAATAAGTAAAGAGCTTCAAATCGGTGACTGAAATGGATACATAGTGATTGGATCGCGTTCTCGTCCCCCGATGATGGAAATTCAATATATCGCTAAAATTCCTTTTACTCGTATGCCAAAACTATTCATCTTAGAAAGAAACATTGCGTATGAAAAATGTAGGAAATTTTCTCTAGTTTAATTTATTGCAATAATTTCTTCAAAAAAGTTTAACCCTCTACCAAATACAAAGGAAAACCCGATTTTTTCATGGTTTTTTGCTTATAGCTTTTTAAGCAGACCACATACGAGGTGGCAAAGTTTAAATTCGTGTTCAGAACCCCCAAAAATATAAAGGAAGAAAGAGAAAAAAAACTTCTCCAAACTTTCCAGGCAGAAGCCTTTTTTGGTCTAAATTTACTGGACTAAAGATACTTAAACAATATTTGCCGAAACGTCAGTTGAGGCTCACTTTGAAGACCCGAAAAGTTTTTCGTTTCTGTTTGTTTGTCTGTTCCGCGATAACTGCCGCAAAAATGATCCAATTAGGTTGATTTTTGGTAGGTATGTTGGCGAGGTACCCGGAATAAGCTGTATAGTTTTTAGTGACATTTGGTTCATTCATTCGAAAAATATAGAACATTTCTCTTTAGGTCATAATGCTTTTCAATAGGAAGTCAGACGATTTCTTTAATTTTAACAATCACCGAAAAGAAAATGTCGCATTGAAATAATTGTAAATGCTAAATTATGGATGCTATATTTACGAAATAGAGATCATAATTTAATCCAATTGCTTTGAAAATTTGTCAATTTATTAGACTTTCGAAATTAATTGTATAAATTATTGGGAAATTTTATGTACTAATTTGAAAGATTTGAAAAATTTAATTTCTCATTTTTTACAAAAATTTCCAATGCGTTTTTTCTTTCATTAAATGGTTTCTAAGCAACTATATTTCCAAAAATATAAACAAAAGAAAATTCAAGTGAATCGCATTATTTCGACGAATTATTGACAAATTAGCTAATTTTCGGGTGATTTATGATTTTAATATGCTTTTTTAATGAAACAGATGAGAATTTACTAAAGAACTACTAAAGAACTACTAAAGAAAGATTACCAAATCGGTTTTCCAAATGATAATAATAAAGACGCTGAATGTGTAAATTGAATATAGATCACATAAGAGGAATTTTCATTTGTATAAGTATGTTTTATACACGAAATTTTATTCAATTTCAGCAACATATCATGTTTAGTGGTTGAAATATAAGTATTCTTTTAAGGATAGGATAAAATCTCTTGTACAGAGAGATGGTTATTCTAATGAAATTAAAATAGTAAATACATTCAGATTTATACTCAAGAAATGAAATAGCACAATTACTGGAAATTGAGAATATAAAATTAAAGTGACAACGGGGGATTCAGGGGGGCGGTAATGAATTGTTATTCTGAAATAATACAGTAATAAGTAGTTTATCCTATCATTATATGGATGTATTATATACATATTTAATGCGATACTTCTAAAAGTTCCTGAACTTTCGATAAATTTTATATTCTTATAAATATATAAATAACTTTAAAAAATTAAATTTTAGGATGTCAAATATTATGCAGATAATGTTAAAAATGAGTGAGATTAATGAGCAATGATTTGTAGAGCTGACGTTGCGGCCTCTGATCTGTAGATTTACTAGTTACAACATAATTAACGTCCTGTGTGCAAAATGTAATGAAATCATGAAAAGTGCTAGAAGTACACGGTAATTCGGTCGGCGCACTGTTTGTAATGTCAACTACATTCCGAAAGTGTATCGTCTAATTTAGCACTAATTGGATGTGGATAGTGGATACTTCCACTTCATCTCGTGATATTGTCTCATTTAAGGTGATGAAAATGACCACCATCCGCATCCAATTAGCGCTAAGTTAGACGACCTACTTCAAGCACTCGATTTACTGCATACTTCTATCACGTTTGAAGATTTCATCACATTTTGAACACAGGCAGTTAATTTTGTTTTAAATTAAAATATCTTTTTTTTAAAATTAAAGTTATGATAAAAAATCCCGACTTAGATTGAAGTGAAGCACCCTGTATTCTTGACTGAATAAGTAGATTGCGACAATGGTTTCCTACACAAAAATTGTTTGT